>JAJOOH010001468.1:0-29708 GCA_029582605.1 Solanum gracilifrons
CCGATAAGATCTTGAAAAAGATGAAGGACTATGTATCAACCCTCATCCAGACGGTCACTTCTCACTCCCTCTCTATCAAACAGTTGTAGACCAAAATTTGTCAGATTTTGTCTCATTTAAACCCGAGACACCAAGGGGGGTTGCCTAGTAACACTATGGACAACCCCAAGAATGAGGTTTGAGAGATGACTTGCGTCGTACCACGACATTAACTAAGGTGTTGTTTGGGAGGTAACCCAAGTCTTTATTTTCTTTATTTTGCCTTAACAATATTCGTGTGTTGATGTTGTAGGTTGAAGTGTAGAATATGAGAAAAAATGTAGGTTGGCGAGCTAATTTTCCAATTGGCGACTCGCTAAAGAGGTTAGCGAGCCCGATTTGGACCATCGTTGGACTCTAGATATTCAAAGGTTGGAGTCTGTAAAACTCAGCAGGCCCAGGACCAGCTCGGCGATAGAGACTTAGCCCACCATTTGGACCCCCACATTAACTAGAGGTCCTGTAAAACTCGGCGAGGTAAGTGACCATTTGGCGTGTCACCGAGTGGGTCGGCGAGAAAATTAAATTCACGGAAAGGGGTATAAACTTTCAAACTCTTTAAGGAGAAATTAATTTTCCCACTCGGCGAAAAGTTGAGAAATAAAAGTTGTAGATGTTGCAAATTAAATGGGGTGTCCGGTATTCCATTAGAAGTGAATAAAGGGGTATTTTTGTTTAGCACGGGTGAAAATGTTAAAGAAAGGGAAAGAAGGTGTTGTTCACACCACATTTCAGGAGGATAGAAGCCACTAAGCCTAAATGACCATACCTTTGCACTCAACCCCATTACAAGCCTTGAAAAGACCTTTTTTTATCTTAAGTGCACTGAAACATAAGTTGGTTGGAAAATAAGGGCAAACCTATGGGTGAAGTCATGCATTTGTTCTTCTTTATGAGTGTGAGAGTTGTATGTGATTCCGAAGCTTTAAATTGATAAAGAATAGTGTGTGAATATGGAATCATTCTTCGTGTGAGGGCATTTGAGTACCTTTGTTGCGCTTGAACTTGCATTTAAAGCCAGTATTGTGAACTTGCGTATCTTTGGTAACGGTGAGTCACAACTTGAACCATTGAGTGCATAGTTTATCCTTGCATAAGTAAGTTACTTTTTCTGTGCATTCATGATTGAGTTTTGTGTAGCACCTTTTGAGACATCCTTTTTGAACTGCTCAACTTGAGTTTTACTTGAGGACAAACAAACGTTTAAGTTAGTGGTGTTGATGTGTTTGGGATTTGGACTCATTTAGGCATTTATTTACAATGATTTAGTGTCGTCAAATGCCTATTTTATGCGAATAACTAGAAAAAAACCCTTTTTCCAGGTATATGGATTCAGGAACAATGCAAGTACACTAATTTGCAAAAAGGAACAAAGCAAATTGAAAGAATGAAGAAAAGAGAGCTTGGTGATCGCCAAGTCTACTTGGTGAGTAGCCTAATGGCTATTTGACCACCTAAAGTTCCAGTGTGCCAAGCCTTGAAGGAGAAAACCAATTTGGCGAGAGAAAAGGGCAGTCGGCTAGTTGCCGAGTGTTCCGCGATGAACTGTTGGATGGCCCAAAGTTACTAACCTTGAGTAAGCTGAAGGCCAAGGCAGAAGGGCGAAGACATTGACAAAAGGGTGGATCAGCCAGCCCAACTAACAGCGCCGAATGGCTCTTCACAACATATTTTTGGCGACTATAAATACATTTTTAAATATTTAGTTTAGTTTCATTATTCATTCTAATTCAAATTGAATTCTAAGTATTGTGATAGTTTTCTATAGTTTTTTGTTAGCTTTGGAGAATTGAAGTTTTTCACTTTGTAGAAATTAAAAGTGGGCTTTTGAGATTCTTCAACTTGGAGCATTGTAAGGAAGAAATTAATCTTACCCAGTTGATGGAAACACGATTTGGTAACGATTTTTAGCTATTGTTGATGCCTAGCTAAACCTCAATTCTTGGGATGTGATTAAGTGATTATGGGATGATTTAGTTTATGGGTATTGCTAATTATTAGTTTAAATGTTGTTTAGAATTGAGTTCAATTAGTAAATGTGGTTTAATTTAAGAATTGTAGTTGCAAATGCAGTTCTACCTTCATGTTTTTTACTTGCTCGAGAAAGATGTTTTAAAACCAAACTTGTTGATTGATGATCAGTGGATATTAGGTTGACATGGGTTCAACTCTAGATAGTAAATCCTAAACCCAATCCCACATATTCAGCTCGAGAGAGTGAATAGACTAAGGTATGGACTGGTGTGATTTTTCTTGCTTGTTGATATTCGAGAGAAATTAACATGATTCGCGGTAAATTGTTCTTGAGAAAATTTATTCCATCCATGGCTTAGCTTCCTCACTAATATACGTGTATTTCCTAACAGTTGCAATTACCCATTTGTTTATATTAGCCTATAATCGAAACACATCCCAAGAACCCGTCTCATTATTGTTATTTCCTATTGTTTCATGTTGTTGTAGTTGATATAATTAAAACCAAAACCCCCTTATTTGAAATTTGCGTCACTCTCTTATTTGAATTATGTTTTAATTCGATAATGTTTATTCTTATGAATGATTTGACCATGTTCATACTTTTCTATTAAATCTCGAACAGGTACCGCTCCCTTCGGGATACGACCCACACTCATTTAGTTGGGTTTTATACGGACTGGTGATCATTGACACTTAGAATTAGATGAAGTGTCCTAGAAACATTAAATCAATTTCCAAACGAGTTCTAGACCCCCAATAGAGGATTTTGTCCCTTCGTGAGTTTACTGATGCATTGTTTCTAGTGTAGCACTGTTACTTCATCACGATCGTGGAGGGTGTCCGCCCTTTTCCTTTACGTATGGGGCCTCATGTTGCGTTCGCGAAAGGTCTGCTTTGCTGACCTTTGAGATCACAAAAATGCCTCTGTTATCACAAAAAGGAATTCAATGCTTGCCAATGTCTTTTTAAAAGACAGGACAACATCCAAAAACCCCATTGACAACTTTATTTTTAGCAGATTTTAGGAGCATTTCTTGTCTATTTTAAGTTATTCTTGAGGTATTCTATTGGGAATGTCTGTGGGCTTATTCCAGGATGGTTGAACCTTCTGTTTCTCTTTGTAATTTCCAAAATTTAATTTTTATTTCTCTATTTTGAACCCTTAAGCTAAATTAAATGGTGGGATTGGTTTTTGTTGATCAAAAATTGGTTTGTACTCATCTTTGAGGCTCAAGTTCCTTTAGTGGTTTCGAACCTTGTCATTGTTTCGATTTCGTCACTCCATGAGTGGGAACCACTTTTTCTTGCTAGGGGTTTCTTCTTCTTTTGAGTCCCTTTATTTATTATTTCTTTGTAATATTGTTTTTGTGTTCCCTTGGTGTTGTTTATAGCATGGCACCACTCAAAGGCTCTTTGGATGGGCAAGACTCACAAGAAACTTTTTTGTGAGAGAGTATTCGGCCTCAAGGTAGGTGATTGTCTCTACTTCTTAGAATTAGTCCTTTTAGATTTATTATAATCGAGTAGTATCGTATGATTTGGTTAAACCTTAGGATTAGCATAGGTTTTGCTGCCAAGTTGATTTATTGCCATTGTAGAGTTGTTTAGATAGTTTTACACAAAAGCCTTAGTTTAGGTTGCCCTTATGCATGTTGACTAGTTTCCTTTGAAATGCTCATAGATAGCATGAAATTTATGATTTTTGTATGTTTTATTTTAGATCGTTTTGTATATATTTATATATTCTTGAACTTATGATTTCTTTCTCGATTATTGAATTGTTGGGCTTGAGGTCGTGGGCTAGAAGCAGGTGTTCTAGGTTAGTACTCTTGTGGTGTGACGGGTATTCTTCCAAGTCTTCTGTCTATGAAATGGCTTAATTGTGCTGATGACTAGAATGGGTGGTACTTTAGGGGTGATCTTTGATTGAAATGGCTTGGTTTTAAAAAGAGAAACCGTGAATTTAATTAATAAAAAGTCTCTGACACCCATTTGATTTAAGAGTGATAAAATCCCCCTTTTCACTTTATTATTTGTAAATTCTCAACTTCTTTTACTCTAATGAGCTTGATTAATCATTTCAGGTGGCCCATTAGCTTAGGCTGGGTTACAATATCTCATTAGGATTTATTTTAATAGTAACCTCGATGGCCATCCCAGGCAGCCCGTGGATGCGTCTATCCGAGTTAGTGGCTTTTGGTTAAACTTGAGGTATCATTCTAGGCGGCTCAATGTTTCTTCTTGGCTTACGAAATTCCTTAATTGATATTTGCACTACATCATCGTGTGAGTTGGCTGTCATGTGTATTGAGTGTATTCTAATTTATGTATAACTTGTGACTTAATATTTGATATTATTTTTATATCCTCTATCATACGTTTGTTGTTTAGATTCTTCCCTTGTGTTTTAAATTCTTCTTGCTATTTATTTATATTTGATCTTTCTGAGCTCGATCAACCTATGATGCATGCTGAGTACCCCGAGTTTTTGTACATATTCCGTAATTCTATATCTTTTTGTGATGCAGCTCCTAGTTCGAGCCACCCTCAGTGAACGTTTGCTCTTCCTTGGCCATCACAAACTCGAACTGTAGTGATCTCCTACCGTCTAAAGATTTGTTTCTTTTCCTCTTTTACACTAACTTATCTTTTGTCTTTTGGATTAGTCGGATCTTTTGTATTTATGAGCTTCAATACTTTGTAGCTCACGTATATGTGATACCATGCCTAGGGATTGATTCTTGTGTTAGTTGTGTCTTCTCGGTTTCTTTTGGTCCTCTATTGTATATTTTGTCACAGTACTAATTTACAATGTGGTCCATTCATTCATTTGCTTCTCTTTCTGATGTTTGTCTTATTATAATTAGATTATTGTCTTCTGCAAGTATTATTTGGGTTTAGGCTTGTCCAGTTGGAGGGTTATAATAGACGCCATTATGGCTCAATTTTTTGGTCGTGACAAAGTGGCATCAGAGCACTAGGTTCACCGGGTTCACAATTTTAGAAAGTTTCTAGTAGAGTCTCACAGATCGATGCGATTACGTCCATATCCAATCTTCGAGAGGCTATAGGGAATATTTAGGAATACTACATTGTTACATTGTTATTATTACACATTGATGGTTGTACCAATATCTTAACTCTGTTAGTTTCACCCTTTCTGAGATGGCTAGCATGAGGTTGAGTGCGGGTCAACAATACCCTCCTACACCTCCAAGTGGAGCCCCAACTAGCGGTACATGTCGAGGCAGACATAGAGTTTGAGAGAAAGCATGGACTACAACACTAGCTCGAGACTAGGAGCATGTAATAGCACAAGAGCCTAAGTAGAGGGTGAGTATTTCCAATAGTAGTCGAGTGGTGAAGAGACAGTACAACCTCCACCGGGTTCATGTCCACCCTGTATTTCGGGATACTTTTGCCAGGATCTTCTACTTCAAGGAATACATGTTTCATAAAGTTATTATGCCTAGAACTTCAGTTGGACACTAAGTCAGAGATGAGGCAAAATTTTTAGCCCCAGTAGGGACATAGGGTATACAGACCCTACCGACACATCATGTTGTTGTGGCCCCTCGTTTAGTGGTTCAGCCCGTTCTAACTTTTGCTCCACCGATGGCTCCTAGGCAAACTATGAATTTTGAGGAGCCAAAGATGTTGGGACAATCATCTGATTGGGTCCTCTAATGCTGCAGGTGAGAATGCTCACATGTTTCAGATCAGTTATCAGTAAAGGCTACATAACCTCAGACTAGTGCAATTTCACGAGTTTGATTATACCACCGCCCATTTAGATGGATCGGCTAAGCAATGGCAGAGATATTTTCTATAGGGCCGACTAGCCAGTAAACCTTTGATGACTTGGACTTAGTTCTTTGAGGCTTTCTTGGAAAATTATTCACGTCGTAGCCTGACGAAACGATTGAAAGATTAGTTTAGAGACTTGACTCCGGGATCATTGATAATTGTAAAGAATGAGGCATGGTTCCATGATTTTGCTAGACACATGTCTATGCTGATGCCAACAAAGCACAAGAGGGTGCCTAGGTTTGTCGGAGGACTCTCATGTCAATTGTAGATGGTTGAACAATAGATGTTCACACCGAGTTCTTCTTTCTTTTGATAGTTTACCATGCACGCACCATTGAGGAGATTCATGATGAGGCTAATTGAGGCACCAACAAAAGGCCCCACTGTTATGATGGTTTTAGTGGGTCATAGTCCCATGGTATAAGGTTCACAAGCAGAGGCTACCCACAACCAGTTTAGCCCTCAAGGCTGGTTCAGGCAACCCTATTAGATTATAAATGGTAGCACTACACGTGCTAGTAGTTAAATGGTTCAGGCACCGGTTCTTGCTTCTCGAGGTCTACAATCATGGTATTCAGGTTGTGTTGTCATGTCAGGTTCAACCAAGTAATCAATGAAGGGAAATACTTGAAGAGGTTGCTACAAGTTTGGTGTAGTGTTTAACTTTCCCG
Source organism: Solanum gracilifrons (assembly GCA_029582605.1). Lineage (NCBI taxonomy): Eukaryota > Viridiplantae > Streptophyta > Magnoliopsida > Solanales > Solanaceae > Solanum > Solanum gracilifrons. Next base: position 6,498 of record JAJOOH010001468.1, read on the forward strand.
GAGAGTGTCTTACGACTAGTCATCATATGAGGAAGGTTCAGTCAAGTTAATAAGGTTAGACGAGTCCACAAGATCAGTGCCAGTGCTCTAGTTTAGGTACTAGATGTGGTCCTCAAGTAAGAAGATTAGGTAGTGAAGGTGGACAAGGCCATATGTATGCCTTCACGGGGAGGCTAGAGTTAGAGACATCAGATGTTATTATCACAAGTACGATCTCCGTCTTCCATTAGCCTGCTTATGTTTTATTTGATTTGGGATATAAATTTTTATATTTGGTTTCCTATTATGCTTCATGGTTAGGGTTATCGTTTGAACTGATGTATCTACCTATGCATGTAGCTACCCCTATAGGTGGTTCTTTAGCAATGGAACTAGTTTATAGAGCTTATGTGGTGACCATCTTGGGGTATGATACTTTGGTAGACCTTATTATGTTGAACATGGTAGATTTCAACATGATTTTAGGCATGGATTGGTTGTCTCTCTACCATGCGATCTTAGGTTGCTTCTCCAAGACTGTTACATTGGTCATGCATGGCATCCTCCTCTTGTGTTGTTTAATTTTGATGGTTATTTTCCAAGACGTGCCATCTCGTATTTACAGTGCGATGCTTGGTGTAGAAGGAGTTTTTGTCTTATCTTTCCTATGTTCATGATACTAGGGCCGACACTCCTCCTCTTAAGTCAGTTCCTATGGTTGGAGAGTTTGCAAATTTTGTTCCTACTAATCTACCTAGTCTTCAACCTGACCGTGATATTGATTTTGGGATAGATATTGAGCCAAGTAAGAAGTTGTTTTTATTCCACCTTATGAGATGGCTCCAAGTGAGTTGAAGAAGCTTAAGGAACAACATCATGATCTATTGGTTAAGTGGTTCATTAGATCGTGTGAATCTCATTTGGTTCTCATGTAATGTTTGTGAAAAAGATAGATGGTACCTTGCATATATGTATTGACAACAATCAACTTAATTAGGTGACCATCAAGAACATGTATCCAATGCCTCCAATTGATGATTTATTTGACCAGTTTCAAGATGCAACAATGTTCTCTTAAGATATAATTGAGATCGGGCTACCACCATTTGAGGATTAAGGTTCCAAACATCCCTAAGACTTCTGTTAGGACTTGATATGGCCAATACGAGTTCTTAGTCATATCTTTTGGGTTGACTAGTGCCCCAACAACATTCATGGACTTGATGAACCAAGTGTTCAGACACTATTTGGACTCTTTTGTGATTGTGTTGGACTCTTTTGTGATTGTGTTCATCAATGAAATCTTCGTCTACTCCGGGAGTACAGAGCAGCATGAGCAATATCTGAGGATTGTACTCTACAGTTTTAGGGATCTGTAACTATATGCCAAATTCACTAAGTTTGAGTTTTGGCTTTAGTTTGTAGTGTTTGTGGCGCACGTGGTGTCCAAGGATAGGTTTATGGTGTAATTGGTAATGATTGAGGCAGTCTATGGTTGGGACAAGACTTTTTCTCCCACTGATGGTCGTATTTTTGCCTGGTCATGATAACGTGCTACTATATACGGTTTGTAGAGAGTTCTTTTCTACTGCAGAACCTTTGAACAAATTGACTCAGGAGAATGCTCCCTTTTAATGAAGTGATGAGTGTAAGGCGAGCTTTTTGAAGTTCAAGGCTTTATTGACTTCAACACTGATTCAAACTATTCATATGGACGACCATGTATTTACGGTGTACTTTGATGGTTTAGGTGAGTTCTGTTTTGGTGCAGCAGGGTAGAGTTATTGCTTATACTTCCAGATAGATGAAACTTGACGAGAAGAACTACACCACTCAAGACATAGAGTTGGAAACATTAATCTTCGCATAAATGATTTAGAGGTACTACTTTTATGGGGTGTACTATGAGGTTTTCACCAACAATTGTAGTCTTTAGTACATATTCAACTAGAGAAATCTTAATTTGAGGCAGCGCAGGTGGTTGGAGTTACTGAAGCGCTATGATATTTCTATTCTTTATCACCCGGGCAAGGTTAATGTGGCAGCACATGCCTTGAACAGGAGAGCAGTGAGCATGGGGATTTGGGTTTTCTTTCATAAGGAGGAACAACATATGTCTTCAGAGAGTCATTCCTTTGCCAACTAGATGGTTAGACTTGATATTTTTTAGCCAGATGATATTTGCATAATCAAGACACAACTTCTGATGCAAATGTCTACGATCGTACAATAGTTTAGTATCCCAACCAAGGGTTGGGATCGTTCCCAAGAGAGTGGTTGAGAATTAATAGGAAAAAAAAAACTTAGTTCTAACTAGTCGTAGCTAAAGACATAAACGATTAAAAATATTGTAAATTACAACGGGACACAAGAGTGTCAATTAAGAATGAGGGTTTTTGTCACTAGTAAGTAAAAACAACAAAATAAATGAGGGTTTCTAAGTAATGAGAGGGGATCCATGGGATGTGACGGGAAAACGGGTTAATCTAGATTATTGGGTACATGCTTTCGATAGGAGAGTCATAAAATAATTGTGACTAGGCTAGACTTTAAGGGGGATAAGCTCTCTTTCTAGCAACTTACCCCGTTTCAAATGTGTTCCTCTCGAACACCCAGTTGCCGCATGAAGACCTGCCTACGCCTTAATCCATTCACTCTCTCGAGCTGAGTGTGTGGAAATGGGACTAGGGTTCACTCTCTCGAGCTGAACCTCATGTCGACCCACTTGCATGGGCCATCAATTTACTAGTCTGAGTTTTACGACCTCTCTCTCTCTCGAAAACCGTAAACAAATAAATAAACTTGTATTAGCAACTACAAATTCCTTAATTTCATCCACAACAACTAAACGAAATCACAATTAAACTACGATTAAACTATCAGAAAGCAAGACCCAACAATTATGTTAACCCATATTCGCTAAATCACACCCCAAGAATTGGGGTTCTTAGCCACAAATGTACAAGAGATAGAAATTTATACCAAATTGAGCTTGCATTCAACTGGGTATGAATATTTAATTCTTGATACATGCCAAAAGTGAAGAATCCAAGAGAGCCAAAACCAAATTTTGAAGATGAAACCCTTTGGATCTTCAAGTCTTCAACACCCTCTCAAGCTTAGAGCAAAAATATCAAAAAGTACTATTCTATATGAAGATTATAATAATTGTTCGACACTTAAAACTACAGATCCAACTAGTATTTATAGTTTTCATAGATTTTTGCTGCAGCGGATCACTCGGCGTCGTTAGTCGGAATCGCTAATCAACTCAGCGATTCGCCCTTTGGTGTAGTTCATGACTAGCTTGCACCAGCCTTCAGCATCGTCGTGCTCTTGGTCATTAGGTGACATGGTACTTCTTCGCGGAACTTCTCGGTGATGCGCTGACTGCTAAATTTTTCCGTCGACTTGATCCTTTCCTTCAGGGCTCATCACACGGTAACAAAAGGTGAAGTAAGACCATTCGGCAACTCGCCAAGTGGACCTGGTGATCCTCAGGACTTCATTTTTTTTTTTTTCCAGCCTTTTCGTTCCTTTTTGCGACGTAGTGTCCATGCTTTCCTTCACACTTCAATTACCTGAAACTTAAGGGTTTACATCATATATTGAGATAAAATAAGCATTTGAGGACACAATTTCTATTAAAATATAGCCCTAAATTAGTCCAATTTGTGGACTCATCAACACCCCCAACTTAAACATTTGTTTGTCCTCAAGTAAAACTCAAGTTCAGCAATTCTACAAGGATGTCTCAAATAGTGCTACAGAGCACTTAATTATGAATGTACACAACAAGACTCAATTCACTTATGCAAGGATAAACTGTGTACTCAAAGATTCAAGTTGTGATACATCATTACCAAAGATTCTCAAGCTCGCAATGCTTGCTTCAAATGCAAGTTCAATCTCAACAAAAGCCTTTGAATGCCCTCCCACAAATATTGATTTCATTTTCACATACAAAGGTATAATCAATTTAAGGTTCAGGAATCAGATACAATGCTCACACTCACAAAGATGAACAAAATTCCTGCTTTCACCCATAAGTTTGCCCGTATTTTCCAATAAACATTTCGTTCGAATTTCTCAAGATCACCAAGGTCTTAACAAGTGTTACGGGGCTGAGTGAAAAGGTATGGTCATTTAGGCTCAGTGACTTTCATCCTCATGAAATTTGGTTCTCACAACATTTTCTTTCCTTTTCCTTCATCATTTTCTTTAGTGCATCATAGGTCATCCAATTATTTGCTTCTCATGGATTGTTCAGAACCCTATTTCTTTGGTACTTTATTCCATAACTTTCTCTTTCATTCATTTCTTTTCTTTTTCTCTTTCTCTTTTATTTTTTATATATGGAGGGGTTCCATTTTTCTCAACACCATGGGTTAAAGGAGAATTTCCTTGCACTTCTTGACCTTCCCTTTTTCTTTTCACCACACCCCCAACATAGGCATTTGGCCTAAGTTGGCTATTCAATTAATCACAATTCAAGAGGATTATAGGTAATGGATGAAGAAAGGTATAGTTTTCATCAAGTTTCTTCCAAAGAATGGTAAGGCTTAAAGAGTGTTCAAGAGAGAATCACACACTAACAAGGTAGGTCACAAAAGAGGTATACGTAAAATTGGTTCACACTCTTCGAAGTTGCTTAAGATCATATCATGAGAATGTCTTACTTAGTGAATCGGACCAAAAGGGAAAATTTGAGATGTTGTCATGCACGGTTCCAGGTAAGTTTATCACACAAGGCATCGACATTTTAGTCAAACAAAACTCCACACTTTCGCTAGTGTGCAACGGTAATCACAAGAGAATCAATTTGATAAATGGCTAATCACAATGAGATGCAACGAGTTCACATATTGTCTATGCAACTTCATTTGGCCTCATCGTAGCCGTACATTCATGTTCGTTCGATTGTAAGCACTATTCAAGTATCGGTATTGATCGAAACAGTGACTCAAATTTGCCAAGGAACAACAACATTCAACAGCATATATAGGGTGGTAAAAATGTGCAAAAAATTCAAAATATTTCGAAAGGGTCAAAATCATTTTGCAATTTAGAAATAAAAAGAGCCATAAGCTCAATCATCGACAGAAATAGATAAAAACACAATTTTAAATAGAACAGCCTAATATATACATAAAATACGAACAAAAGTAGCACACAAAAGATGTGGGGCCCACCCCACCACAATTAAAAAGTATTTGTGCTCAAATGCAAATAAAAAAATATCCGGAATGAAAATTAAAGGAAGACAAAGAGGGAGGTAAAGAAGGGATCCTGTCTAAGCAGTCGCTACATCTCTTTGGGCATTAGTGCCTACAGTATTGTCATTTTGCTTCTGGTTCTCTTTTTCTTTTTGCTCTGCTTCAGCTTCTGCATCGATATTAGCCTCGATCATATGTCCAACTCGTGAGCTGCCACAAAGGCGTGTATTGAATTTCTGAACCCTCGAGCCCACGAAGGGACATTAGGGTCGATGGCATCCTCCTCCTTGAACTGGCTGTCTTGTTCTCGCTACTTGCAGTTCATCTGAACTTTTGTGCTCTTATGTGTCTGGGTGGCATGTTTCTTCTTGGAACTTTTGGTATGGCCATATCTGCAAAGTCTTAGGATAATGTTAGAACATATATGTCAACCAAAACAAAGGCATTCAGCTGCAGAAAGACTAGATAGTCTATTCGGCATGCCTACGAAAACCTTCGGCGAGCCACAAACAATCAGCCGAAGGTCATAGTGCAGAAGGACTTATGTGTGCAGTCAAAGGGCGAACAACAAGACATTCAGCGAGTAGTCGAGTTCTCTTGGAGACCTCATTCTTCTCGCCGAAAGGTACAGACTCCATAACAACTAAAGCATGATAATAAGGGTGAGATAGGGTAATTAGGCGAACTGCGGAGTAGTTCGGTGAACTCTTTACATCTCGCCGAATGACCTTACGTGCCTACTTTTAACTGAACTTCTCAAAATCTGCCCCGCAACCCCCTAAAAGGCATTTTAAGCACAAAAAGCAAAAATTCGACCAGGACCCATAACATATGAATACCACTCATCACACCTTAACTCCATTCGGTGCATTGGAGAACAAGATTTGATAGTTTAGGCAATAAAGGCAGGGTTATCGAAGAAAAATCAACGCATAAACAATTAAACCCAATCAGGGAGGTTCAGCAGATTTCAACAAGCTCACAATATTTACAAATGAGCGCAATTTTGACAACATAATCACAGGGTTAAGGAAGCTAATCTTTTGTGTTGATTAAATGGATAATGAGTTTCTAGGAAGCATTGTATTCCGACTCCAAGCACCAATCAATCAACCAAAATACTTCGAGAATGCAAGTAATATAAAACTAGAGTGCAGGTATGAGTTTGGGCAAGTGAGAAAGTGGAAGGAATGAAGTTGAAAACTTTTAAACCTTTGGCTGAAAGACCGTCCAATTTTTGCCCATTCGGCGACATTAGTCAAGCTCTCCTACTCACTCGGCAGAACACCAATTGTTTAGTTTCTTCGTCAAAATTTACAGGATCTCTGGTTTACGGTGGGTCTAAATAGCGGTTTCCATCGTGATCGCCGACATGGTCAGCGATTTGCCAATAATTTCCGAAGCTCGCCGAGTTTTATAGACTCCAATATGGAAGATGTCTTGAGTCAAACAGCGGATAACGTTTGATTCACCGACCCCTTTGGCGACTTGCCAAGTGGACTATTGTTCCCCATCCTTCACATTTTCGAACACTTCTCATACTTCAACCTGTACAAACATCGCACCAATATTTTCCCAAGAAGTAAAAAAACAATTAAAGGGGTTTTGGGTTACTTCCCAAACAGCGCCTTAGTTAATGTTCCGGCACGACACGGTACCCTCTTCAAGCGTCTTCCAAATACATCACTTCAACCAAAGAAATCTCTTCACAATCCCCAAAATATAATTTCAGACGTTGACCGTTCAATTTAAATGGAGGTCCTTCTTGATCTACAACTTCTATGGAACCATTGGTGAACAATCGCGTTACTCTAAAAGGTCCAGACCATTTGGATTTGATCTTTCCGGGAAAAAGTTTAAGTCGAGAGTTGTATAACAAAATCCAATCTCCTACCTTGAAGTCCCGATTTAGTATCCGAGCATCATGCCATCTCTTCATCTTCTCTTTGTAGATGGCTGAACTTTCATACGATCTGAGTCTAAATTCATCCCGTTCATTCATATGCTCTACCCTCTCCCATGATGTTTTTTGACTAATCTAGATTTAAAGCTTTTTATTCCCACAATGCTTTGTATTCTAACTCGACGGGCAAATAACATGCCTTACCATAAACCAACTGATATGGAGATATACCGCTAGGTGTTTTGTAAGTGGTCCAATATGCCCATAGTGCATCATCAGTTTTCCTAGACCAGTTAGTTTTGTTGGTATTTACTGTCTTTGCCAGGATGATTTTGATTTCCTGATTTGACACTTTGTCTTGGCCACTTGTTTGGGGATGATATAGGGTTTCTACCTTGTGTTTCACCCCATATTTTCTCAGTGCCATTGAAAACCACCTAATGCAAAAGTGGGACCCCCCATCGCTAATGATTGCCCTAGAAGTGCCAAATCTTGCGAAGATGTAGCGTTTCAAAAATTGGACAACAATTTTTCCTTTGTTGTTTAAAAGTGCGATGTCTTCCACCCATTTGGAAACATAATCTATAGCCACCAAGATATATTTATTTCCAAATGAGATCACAAATGGGCCCATGAAATTGATGCCTCATACATTGAATAACTCGACTTCCAAAATAGGAGTGAGAGGCAACCGGTGTCTTCTCGACACTCCGCCTTGCTGCTGAAATTGAGAGCATTTCTTCACAAATTCATGTGCATCCTTGTATAGGGACGGCCAGTAATAAACTCTTTGGAGAACTTTGGCGGAAGTGTGAATACCACTATGGTGACCTCCCACTGGAGATGCATGGCAAGCATGGAGAATTTCTACCGCTTCTTCATCCGGAAGACACCTCCTAATAACATAGTCACAACATTCTCGAAATAAGTATGATTCATCCCAAAAGTACTTTTTAACGTTGAACATGAATCTCTTTTGTTGGTAAAAGGTCTGCTCATCCAGCATCAATCCACTCACAATGTAATTTACAATATCTATATACCATGGTGTAGGTTTGAGAGATATAGCAAACACTTGTTCGTCGAGGAAGGAGTCGTCTATTTCAACCTCACGCTCTGCATCTTCCTTTATTTCCAACCTCGATAACTAGTCGCCCACTTGATTTTTGCAGCATTTTCGATCTTTTACCTCAAAATCAACTCTTGTAATAGTAGCACCCATCTTATCAACCTTAGTTTTTCATCTTTCTTCGCCATCAATTAGCGGAGTGCGGCATGATCAGTGTGTAATATTACTTTAGTGCCTAGAAAGTATGCCTGGAACTTTTCGAATGCATAGACCACTGCGAGCAACTCTTGTTCAGTGATCGTATAATTTTGCTGGGAACTATTCAGAGTTTTGCTTGCATAATAAATTGGGTGAAATAGTTTGTTGCGCTTTTGCCCCAAAACTACCCCCATTCCATACCACTAGCATCACACATTACTTCGAAAGATTTGGACCAATCAGGACAAACAATAATAGGAGTGGATACTAATTTTTCTTTCAAGCACTTAAATATGGCCATACAAGCATCATTAAAATAGAACTTCACTTCTTTCTCTAGGAGTTTTCATAGTGGGTGTGCAATTTTTGAGAATACTTTAATGAACCTTCGGTACAAACCTGCATGCCCCAAGAAGCTGCGAATACCCTCTACTGAAATTGGCGGGGGTAGTTTCTCAATTACCTTAATTTTTTCCTTATAAACTTCTAGCCCTTGTTGCGACACCTTGTGTCCTAGAACAATACCTTCTTTCAACATAAAATGACATTTCTCCCAATTTAAGAGCAGGTTCATTTCCACGCATCTTTGAAGCACTTGCCCTAGGTGTGTTAAGCATTCTTCAAACGTATCCCCTATGACTGAAAATTCGTCCATAAATACTTCCGTAGAATCTTTGACCATATCTGCAAAGATAGATAACATGCAACGTTGAAATGTGGTTGGGGCAATACATAGTTCGAATGGCATTCTTTTGAATGAAAATATTCCAGAAGTGCAAGTGAAAGTGGTTTTTTCATGGTCTTACGGTGTAATAGAGATTTGATTGTAACCGGAGTACCCATCCAAAAAACAATACCACCCTCTTTCTGATAATCGATCAAGCATCTGGTCCATAAAAGGCATTGGAAAATGGTATTTCTCGATACATGAGTTAAGCTTTTGATAGTCCATGCAAACTCTCCACCCAGTAACTAGTCTTGTCGACACAAGTTCTCCTTTTGCATTTGGGACTATGGTTATACCTCTTTTTTTTGGTACATATTGCACCGGACTTACCCACTTACTACCTGCAATAGGGTAGATCACTCTCGCATCTAGCCACTTGATGATCTCCTTTTTCACCACCTCTTGCATTGGAGGGTTCAATATCCGTTAATGCTCCACACTAGGTTTACATTCACTATCGAGCTGAATCTTATGAGTACAGATGCCAGCGGGAACTCCTACTATATCAGCTATTGTCCATCCAATAGCTTCTATATGCTTTTGTAGTACTTGAATGAGCAATTTCACCTTCCTTTCAAGAAAATCGGCTGTGATAATCACTAGTAAAGTATTATTGCCTCCTAAGAAGGCTTATTTGAGATGAGAGGGTAATGCTTTTAACTTCAAATTCGGTGGTTCTTCTTTTGATGGGTTTGCATGAGGACTTTTTCTATTTTCAGGTCGATATCCAACTTGATTGGATTCCTTTAATATAATCCTAACCCTGATAAAGTAGTTACCACTTCCTCATAGCCTTGAACTTTGGATATATCATAATTGGAAAGTACAAATTCAAGGGGTTCATTCTTGCGCATTAAATGGCTCACACTTGCCACTGCCTCATCTATAACATCCGCAGTAAACACCACATGGATATTAATTTGTTGCTTCATGGATTTACAGCTATTGAAGGTCACCTCATCATTGTTCACACGGAACTTTAATTTCCCGCTTTCGACATCTACCAATGATCTCCCGGTAGCGAAGAATGGCCTTCCCAAAATAATAGAGATTTCAACATCGATCTCACAATCTTGAATCACAAAATCAGTCAGAAAGATAAACCTATCTACTTTTACCAAAATGTCATAGCGTATCCCCACTGGGTGCTTGATTAATAGATTAGCCATAAGGAGTCTCATTGTGGTTGCCTCCCAAACCAAGTTGCTTGTAGATTGTATAGGGCATCAAGTTAATGCTTTCTCCTAAATGGCTCAAAGCTTTAGCGAATTGGATCATGCCAATTGTGCACTAGATTGTGAATTCCCTAGGATTTTCTCTCTTAGTGGTTGACTCATTTGTCCGAATTGCACTGCAACTATGGGGCACCTCAATCGTTTCATATTACAAGCTCTTCTTCTTTGTAACCAGCTCTTTCATGAATTTGGCGTATCCCGACATTTCAAACAATGCTTCTACCAGAGGAAGGTTAATTGATAAGTTACCCTGAGCTGCTGAGTTCTTGAACACTCTTCCCTCTTTTTTGGGATTAATTTCTTATAGAATAAGTTCACTGTATGCTTAAAGGTTGAAATTATAACTTCTGAGAATTGTATATTGTGACCCAGTAGCGGAAGAAGCCCCCCGTATAACCTATGGAGGTCTTCCGATGCATATATTCTTGGAAAGCCATTGTAAGACTGTAGTTTCAGCAACAGTTTAGCTACTCTATCAATTTCCCAGTTAGTTAAGGCTCTTCTAAATATCAAATTCCATTCTTACTGGTCCCAAACTTGTTTAATCTTGGTGTGGTGTTGGAGACATATAAAGTAAGGTTAGCAAAGATGTCCTGCAACCTATCCTGCTCTATCCATTTATCTTCCCAAAATTCAGTCTTCAATAAGGATATTAGTAACGACTATAAGAAGTTTGGTCATGATATAACAACTGAAATGGATAAAAGGAACGTACACCAAGAATTTCCTATTCTAAACTGGTGGTGATCCCGAGATTCATATTGTTCCGCCTTTTCATCCACAAAATAATTGTGTTCACCTCCTTTATGTATTGCAGATTTGGATAAAGGATTTTCATTCTCAAGGCAGCAAATCCCAAAAGATCTTGGAAGCTCATCAGTGAAATTAACCTGTCGAGGTATCTCCTTACAATCTCTAATTTTCCATTGATCTAACTTCTTCCATCAGTTCAGTAAAGAATTTTCTTTCAAAGGAGGACAACCTTCTTTACTTGTGTTGCTTATTTCATTCTGATCAAGTACATTATTCTTTGTAGGAGCTCTTTTCCTATTCTTTACAGTTCAAGATTTGATAAAAGTCAACATGTTTATGAGATAACTTATCCTATCACTGGGTATAAATGGTGGGATAAATATCCTCAGGACAACCAATTACCTCCGATCAAACACATAATAAAATAGTTCTGCATATTATCCTTAGAATTATTATACCTCATACCTTACATCAAACGAGGCCTCCTAAGCTTATTAATCATACAACATTTATCTAAAAGTATGAAATTGGTTTACGGTTGGACAGATTATGAAAATTTAGTACAACAAAATAGTACAAAGTATTCTTATTCAAAATTTACCAAGATAATTTCGTTGATCTTAAATAGTGGATCAATTTAATTTACTTGAACTCTATTCTCTTGGATCTGTTTGGTAGGCTGTAATGGAGACAGTAGAAATTTAAGAAAATGAAGATGGTAGTCAGTCAATTGATGCATATGCAATCGTTATGGCACCTTATCATCCAGGAAGAGTAAGATTCTATGGACATGGGATTACCAAGACTCTTTTGAAACACAAAGTGGCAAATTTTTACCCACTTCTATTGTTGTTGATGATGAAAGGATGTAAAGAAAAATGTAGGAACTGGAAGAGTGGATTCAACAAAGAATGCATGAAAAGTTCTATGCCCAGAAAGATAACTTGGAAAGAGATGTTACAGTGAACATCATTGCACAACTTCAGCGTCTAAATCCAGGATTAGCACTTGATCCTAGCATGCTAAGATTCAATGTTTGTTCGCTTGGATAAGAGGCTGCTATTCCAGTAATGAATCGTCTATCTACTTGTAGTAACAATCAAGGTTGGTACTTCTTCTTCCTCTTCTCATCCTACTTTCTTGTACTTCTTCTTTTTTGTTATTATGTGTAGATGTATCAATTTTATTATCACTTTAGATTTATGTGGTACATATTGTTGTGATATGCTTGGGCTTGTACTTATCTAATCTCTCATTCTCTATATATTAGTGAGAGATTGTTGCAACATCTCTCCCTTCTCATTCTTTTTTATTGGTTCCTGCGAGTATTTCCCTAATATGTTATTCATGCTTTAGATCCCCGCTAGTAGGATGTAAATTCAATTCCACATTACCTGTAACATTTTGTAAATATCTCATGTACTTTGTATGAATTAATTGTGTTCTTATTTGTTTGCTATTCAAAAACAACATGTACTGTACCTTAGTATGGGATTTTGTTGTTTAGCAATTCAAGGCACAATCTAGTTAAAGGTACTTAATTGGAAAATGGTGATGGTACGAAGCCAATGAAGTTACATTTTAGTGATGGATTGTAAAATTAGCTTAAAACAAGTAATAAGGTTCCCACGTCTATAATTTCAGATCGAGGTCCCCAATTTACTTCACAGTTTTTGAACTTATTACTTGTTTTAAGCTAATTTTAAAATTTTACCTTTTTTTAATATTGAACAATATTTTTTGATATAATTTATATATATATATATATGCATGATTTAATATTAGTAGTACATAAGATATACAATAGCAATATGATTTTCTCAATTATTTTTGTGCCTCACTTTTTTGTCGTTTACCTCTTTATTTCTCAAACTTGTGTTGTAGTTCTTCTAAGTCAACGAGGAGGAGGAAAGGACAAAGGTAGAGACAAGTGAAGTGAGAAAAGTTTTTATTTTTATTTTCTCTGATCTAAATAATTGATTCAAATATATTTTTGTTGGTAGATCTTCCGAGACTTCTGTTTTTACGAGCTTATCTCAAAAGGTGAGTTAATTAAGGAAATGGAGCATCTCTTGTTTGCGTGTTTTTTTACAGAAAAAACTTATTCTTGTTTTTTATTTTGTAGCATGAAGAGATTAAGAGATGACTCTTTATTTGGTTTTTCCCACATAATTTCTTAAGGTCTTTGCCTTCTATTCATTTTTCTCGGGGTCGATTTTTTATGTTCATGACTTGTTTCGATGAATTATTGATAAATTTATTATTTGTAATTCCTCAATTATGTACGGTCTGTGTATCTTATTGAGAAAGACATGTTAGATGCCATTTTTGTCATAACTTAACAACTTAGAGTATCTAATATAAGTTTTTTGTCTACTACACAAAATTATCAGGCATTATTGAAGATAGAGACTGAATTTTTACCTATGTTTTGTTTATTGCTCAAACATAGCAACAAAACCACTATTTCTTTGGTTGCATCGTATTAAAGTATTTGTTTGTTTTATTGAGCTACTAAAAGCTTTTCTTTTATCCAAAAAAAGTATTAACTTAATGTGGATGAGAGTATAACATTACCATGTATTATTATACTGGACAAAGAAATTTTATTTTTAATTTTTAGCTATGATTCTATGTGTCATAGTCAATCATAAGTTTCTGGAAGTGGTATGGGTAATATTAGTGGTGATAGTGGGGTTGACATAGCTGGTGCTAGTAAGTCAAAGATGACAATTGATGGGGAATTATCTTATATGAACCAAGTTAAGGGTAATTTTTCAAATAATAGGGAGAAGTATATCATGTTCCTTGTTGTTATGAGGGACATTAAGAACAAAAGTTTTGCTGCTACAATTTGCCTATTGGCAATAGTCATTAATTTTTATTTTTATTTCATGATTTCTATTGGAATAAGTCTTGGATATTTCTCACAGAATTAATGATGTTGGTTTCATAGAAAAATCGAAAGAATTATTTAAAGGATATCCTAGTTTGCTCTCTATGTTAAATCTTTTTTTGCCAAGGAGCAATGAAATAATCCTTAATGATGAAGAGGAGAAACATATTTTATGGAACAAACACTCATTTTTGAAAAAAAAGCTAAGGTTACATTATGTTACCTTATGATTTTAATAATAAAAGGTCTACCTTTTTATTCATCAAAAAATTTTACTCCTAACTTATTGTCTCATGACTTGTTGCAGGAACAGTTAGATTATTATAGTGAACTCCTAGATATTTTTTCCATGTTTTAAAAAGCGTTCAAGAACGCCAGTGAGGTTTACGATAAAGTGATGTTTCGAGTACATAGATCAATCACATTATCAACTCTGTCCATTTCTATCCAAGCAGTAAAATGTTACGTTAATATCTTCACCATGTTGATTCATGGCTAATCTATCAAAAAAATTTAAGGAATTATTTTTATTCTTTAATATATTACATATTGTTGTAATAATGAAAAATTATAATTTTAATACGTACCAAAAATTTATAAAAGACCAAATAAAGTAATTGAAACTTAGTAAGGAATTGGCGGATAGGGGCATGAGCCATATTTTATCACAATTAAATTTAACCGAGATCAATTTGAGTGAGTTAGCAATTAAACTATTTTTTAACTGAAATTCAGATATATTTAGCATAACCGATCAATTTGGTAGATATACCTACTTGAGTAATCATGAGGAGAGTTTAGAGTTTAGATCACATAAAATTTAGTTAGAAGAAACGTGATCACATAACCTTATTTCCATTTAAAAAAGAATGAAATGACGGTAAACTTATCCCGTAACAAAAATATTCGATTTCATTTGGTAAAAACATTTAAATGACCATCATTAAGTCATCCAATTCAGCATTATAGAGTAATTCATCTATACAATACGATATATTAAAATTCTTCCATGAAAAAATTGAAGTATAATTTTAAACATTAAATATCTAACAGTGTCTTATACTTTTGTGAGAAAACAATTGACCACATAATTGTTTCAAAAATATAAGGTCAATTGCATTTTATAAATTTATTAGTAAACTCAAAATTCTACAGAAAAGACTAACAATGCGTTGCGCAATTCTCATAATCGTGGTTCATTGTAATCTAGAGTGACGTAGAAAAATTTAGCAAAATTTTAAAATGTGCACACTTATTACTTATTTTAAGCCCATTTTAACATTTTTCTTTTTTGAATATTGAGCAAATTGTATTCATAAGATATATAGATGTGCATGATTCTCCATCGGAAGTACATACGATATACAATAGAAATTTTGTTTTCTCAATTCATTTTTTTGCCTCACTTCTTTTCCCCAAGTAACCATCGTGCCCTGTCAACTCCCAGCCAGCTAGCAAGAATGAAAATCAATATAGGTCGCCCAGCCCGTCAGTCCACTCCCAGGGGCGTTAGTCGACCAGCTAGAAAGAATGACCCGGGGGCGTGTCTACTCCAAAGAGGATCTCAAGTATGCTCCAAGTGTCACGACCCAAAGTTCATCCTAGACATGACATGGAACATAAGACCCTGATAAGCCCTACACAACAACCTTAACATACATCATACAAAATAATATAATTAAAGAGTTCAAAAGACAGTTTATATCATAAATGTTAGACAAGAAAAGGAAGTGGAACTCAAACATAGTTTCAAAGCCATCTAGTAACAATAATGATTGGGACGTTACCCATACATCACATACAAAGATTCTCTAATGGTAAAATAGATGTTGAATGTCAAACACACTTTTTCAAAAGGGAAACATGGAAAACTGGATGTACTGATGCCAAATAATTATACAAATCAAGCTGAAAAGCAACTTTACAAATATGCCTCAAAATATGATATGTGCGTATATATCGAGGACTAAGCTTCCGGTTCTTTCTAAACCTCATGACACCTTTCATAGGTGAAATCTTCAAGTAAACCCAATCATTAACATCAAACTCAAGATCTCTTCTTCTAACACCGGCATAGGACTTGTGTCGACTTTGAGATGTTTCCATCTTTTCTCTTATAAATCGAACCTTTTTCATAGCCTTATGAACCAATTTAGTACCTACTAAGGCAACCTCACAAGCGTCAAACCAACGCATAGGAGATCTACACCTCCTACAATAAAGAGCGTTAAATGCAGTCATACCAATATTTGACTTATAGCTATTATTATATTCAAAGTCAATCAAAGGGAAATGATAATCCCAATTACCCTTGAAATCAATCACACAAGCTCTCAACATATATTCCAAAGTTTGGATAGTTAGCTCCTCATTCCAATTAGTTTGAGGAAGAAATGTCGTACTAAGCTTAACACGAGTACCAAGACACTTTAGGAATGATTTCTGAAATTGAGATGTAAATTGGGTACCATGAATAGAGATAATGGATAGGAGCACTCCTTGAAACATAAACATTTCCCTTATATATAACTTAACATAATCTTTCATCGAAAAAGAAATACAATCTACTATAACCCAAATCGAGTGTTGTTGACACTGACTGTGGGGTAAACAAACAATAAAGTTCATATTTAATCTCCCCACTTCCAATAGGAATGCTTATATCTTGGGACAAACCTCTCGGCTTTTGATGCTCAACTTTCACTTGTTGACAATTATGACACTTAGCCACAAGTTACACAATATCCTTCTTCATCCCATTTTACAAATAGACCTCCCAGGGGTAATGGGACATCATGGTGGCTCCCGGGTAAATAAAATATCGAAAACTATGGGCTTCCGACAAAATATGCTCTCTTAAGTCTTCAACATTGGGAACGCATAAATAACCTTGATATAAAAAAGTACCATCTTTCCCTTGGGAGAAAACCCCAATGGACTTTTTAAGCACATCTTCCTTCAACTCAATAAAAATCAAATCAAGACCTTGCTTGAATTTCAAATCCGATACATACGAAGATTCTGAACCACTATGTACAACCACACCAACCTCAGTTGAATCAAGCAACCAAACACCTAGCCAAGCTATTCTATGAACATCAGAAACAAATTCTTTCTTACCTTCCTCAACATGTAAAACATTGTTCATGGAAAATACACATAAGGCATCAACCACCATATTTTGCCTTGCCCAGGTGATAAAGGACACTCATGCCATTGTCTTTCAAGAGTTCTATCTTTCTATGTTTCTGAAGATTTAGATCCTTTTACTTGAACACATATTGCAAACTTTTGTGCTCGATAAAGACAATACCATGGACACCATACAAAAAATGTCTTCATATATTTGTGACCAAACAACCACTACTAATTCTAAATCATGGGTAGGATAGTTATTTTCATGAATCTTATGTTTCCTTAAAGCATAAGCAATAACTTTCCCATTTTTCATAAGAACACATCCTAATCCAATCCTTGAAGCATCATAAAAAAACCCATCAAATCTTTCCACTAAAGTCAACACTGGAGAGGAGGTAGGTCTATCCTTCAATTCTTGAAAACTATTCTCACACGCTTTTGATAATAAGAACCTAACTTCCTTTTGTGTCAATGAAGTCAATGGAGATGAAATCGAAGAAAACCCTTCCACAAATATCTAAAGGGGATAAAGGTCTTGGCCAATTCTTTACTGCATCCATATTATTAGGATCTACCTTTATACCATTACCAGAAACAATAAAGCCACGTATCTCAACCATAACTCGTATTTACTAAACTTTGCAAATAGGCATCAGTCCATGAGGACTTGCAATACAATTCACAAATGATCGACAGGAACATCCTCATGTGAGTAAATAAGGATGTCATTTATAAACACAATCACAAACATATCAAGATATTGTTTAAAATCTCTATTCGTCAAGTCCATAAATGCGGCTAGAGCATTAGTCAAACCGAAGGACATTACCAAAAACTCATAATGACCATACTGAGTGTGAAAAGTCTTCTTCGGGATGCCATTATCCTTCACCCTCAATTATTGATAACCCTACCGGAGATCAATCGTGGAGATATAACTTACTTTCTGGTGTTGATCAATGAAATCATATATCCTTGGAAGAGAATAATTATTCTAAATGGTAATTTTATTCAATTGTCGATAATCAATACACATGCGAAGTGAATCATCCATCTTACAAACAAACAAAACTAGTACACAACATGGAGAGATACTTGGTTGGATAGAACCCTTATCAAAAAAAAATTTCAATTAATCAAATAATTCCTTAAGTTCTTCCATAGCCATACGATACGGAAGAATAGAGATAAGTTGTGTATCTTGGATAAGGTCAATACTAAAGTCTATTTTCCTTTCAGGATGAATACCGGGTAGATCATCTGGGAAGACTTCCAAAAACCCATTCACAATGGGGGTCGACTCAAGAATAGGGGTTTCGGAATATGTATCCCTAACCAGAATAATATCATATATGCTACCCTTTGAAATAATTTTTCTAGCTTTAACACAAGAAAGAAACTGACCCCTAGGCATAGAATTTTCCCCTTTCCACTCTAAGATGGGATAATTTGGAAACACAAACTTCACCAGTCAGGTTCTACAATAGAAAAAAGTATTAAAAAAATGGAACCGATACATATCAAGAATAACATAAATCTAACATATCTATCTACTAGATCAACATTAGTGACTCTATGGCATAAGGAGATGGGACAGTTACTATAGACTCTCTTATCCATGATAGATTCACTAATAGGAGTGGAGACAAAAGAAAAAGGGTCTAATAACACATCCAAGGAAACATCAAATCGCATAGCCATAAATGGCGTCACAAAGGACAATGTATCACTTGGATTAAGCAAAGAATAAAATCAAGATGAAAGACTTTCAACATAACACTAACCACATCGGGAGAACCCTGTTGATCATGATGAGTTTGAAAAGTATAAAATCTTTTCTATTTCGAAACTTGACTAGAATCTGATGAAAGGTAAGGTTGAGATTGTCAGCGGTTATCTCCTTCATTCTTACAAACCGAGGGATTATCTCTTATCTTATGATTCATCATTCCAAATCCAAAACATGCATTATAACTGGCTAGACATTTACCATCGTACTTTCTTGACACCTAGTACAACTACACAGAAAAGATTTACCACCATTCCATCCTTATGGCACAGAGTTAGACACCATATCTTTTTTTAAACTTTTGAACCAAAGTATTTGATGAAACTTAAGAAGAGAACCTTTGAAAAATTTTAGAACGACCAGGTCCATCAGACCTCAAATGTGAAAAGTCACCATCACCGGTCTTTTCCTCTTTACCTCCCTAAATATTTCTTTAAGTTTCTCATTTTCTTTTTCTTGAACATGTATCATTAGGTAGGAAATATCCACTTCCTTCATGATCAAGGAAGGCATGACGACATTCCTTAAACACCATTACTGACACACCCAAAACAAACATACTCATCATTTCCCTAGAATCAGCAACCATAGAAGGAGTATATTTGGACAATTGTGTTAATTTCAAAGCTTACTCTTTCATACTAATATTTCCTTGATGAAGGTTGATGAATTAAATTATTTTTGCCTCTCATATCTCAAGGGGAAATTACCTATCAAGGAACGTCGCCTTAAGTTTTTCCCAATCCAGAGGACCCACATCTACTGCCCTCTATTCCTTCCATTGTTCAAACCGAACTTGAGAAACATCCTTAAATACATAAGTTACTAATTCCTCCCTTTCAACCGATTTCACTCCCATGATCATTAAAATATTATACACATCATCAATAAACTCTTAAGGTTCTTCCTCAATCTTGGAACCATGAAATTTCGGGGGATTCATTCTAGTGAAACCCTTCACTCTAGTTGGTGTTGTACCCACCTTTAGGTTCACGGGGACTATAACCTCCCTATTGGCTAGAACAATTATAGCTTGAGCCAACACTCAAAAAATTTCTTAGAATTCAGCATTAGTTACTTCCTCGGCCAAAGGGTTAGTCGAAACTTGAAGATATTCTTTTTCCACATTCTCACAGACATTGCTTCTAATGTATGCTCTTTCTGGGGTCATATCCTGAAAAGAATCAGATAAAGATTAGGAGAGAGATACGTAAAGTTACACTTTATCACACGACTTTAGAATGATAAAAGAAGTGGAATTTCCTAAACCTCGAATAGCCTCTTATTCATATATGTGGGGTGCCTAATACTCATGAACAAGATTCTACTTCATGCGGCTAGTGAGCCATGCCAGGACTTTTCTAAACCTTTTTCTCTGAATACCAAATTTGTGATGACCCAAAGTATAACCTAGGCATAACATGGCATATAGAACCCTGAGAAGTCATACAAAAGTTTCTAGCATACATCAAAAAAGGTAATTGAAATAAATATTTCAAAGAAATAATTTTTCATCATAAAAGAGTTTGAGAAAAGTTGAACTCTAATATACGTCTCAAAAAGATATCTATTACATCATAAATAAAATGATTGGGATGTAACTCATACATCACATACAAAGTCTGAAAATAGAATTAAAGAACGCAATAAAAGTATCTCAATCCATGGAACCTGAGGACTCACCAATCCTTGAGTGTCAGAAGATAAACTAGCCATGAGTGTGTGAGGTAGGAGCGTCAAACTCCAGATTAGTTAAACAATGTAGGCAGAAGTATGCATTATTATTACATTGTAACACCCCGTATTCGAAATAGGAAAAATAGCAGCTTCCAGATGTTGCAGGAGACAAACCACGCCGGCCATCCAGGAACCCTTGAAGGGACCACGGACCATAGGTGTGGTCCATGGATGGTTACCTAAAATAGTCTCATAAGGATCGAGACCAGGGCATGAACCAACAGACTGTTGGTTAGACCACGGTTTGTGGTTTGATGGCCCAAAACTCAATTTTTGCTGACCAACCACGGTTTAGTAGGATGGACCATAGGTCGGACCACGGTCCGTCGACTAGGGTCCGTTAGTGGTCAGTTGGCAGTTATTTTTAGGGACAGTTGGGTCTTTTTCTAAGTAATTAGTTCCTATACTACGTCGGTTTGCCTATGTTTAGGACCTCTATATAACCCTTTTTGCCACTAAATTCACCCCATTCACTTCATTCTTCCAAATTCACAAAAAGAAAGTCAAATCTCCTCTCAAATAATTATCTCTTTAGAACATGTAGAAGAAGAACAAGATTCAACCTACGGTTTCAAGCTAAAGTTCCAATTCTTTAATTGAAGGCTAGCATTTCGAGTCAAGGTATGATAGTTTTCATCCATGGATTCCTTTCATCCATGGAGTTCTCAAATTCCTCTATTCCAAAAGGTAGAATTCCCCAATTGAGTTAGGGTTTTCTTTAATTGTGATGGGTTCTTTTCTTTATTGATTTAAATGATTGGATTACGATCTTCTATGAATGAATTGATGAAATGCTATGGTTTTATGATGTTTTACTGTCACGACCCGAACCTACACCCTGGACGTGGCCGGCACTCGAGAACCATTGCTGGTCCCCAAGCGAACCCTCATCCTGGCTGAATACAAGCGGAAAGCTGATTCAAGCATACAAAGCTTAAAAACTGAATAGAATTCATGAAACTGAAATACAAAGGCTTAACTCAACTGAAAAACTCTGAATAATAAAATATATTCAACTCGCCCCAAAATTGGCAACTTAAGTCTTTTAAAACATTTAATAAAATAACTGATACAGACTTCTCAACTATATTGACTATCTATGAAGCCTTTAAATGATAAAGATGGAAGTCGGGACAAGACCCATGACATCCTAACAACTGATATAACTGAAAGGTAAATGAAATCCTGCTGAAGCAAGGAGGCTCACCATAGCTAACTCGAACTCTCGGATGTATCAACGAAGCTCATGTTGATTATCCTGAATATCTGTGTCTGCATCATGAGAAGATGCAGGACAAATGGCTCAGTACGTGGAATGTACGAGCATATAAGGGGAATTCTAAAACAAAAACATAAGCTTGAATCTTGATGAAAATAAACATACTTACCTCTTCTCAAACTTACTAAACTCAAGGAATACTCAAGGATACTCAAAACTACTCAAACTTACTCAACTCAAAAGTACTCAAGGATAAGATACTCAACTCAGAGATTAGATACTCGACTCAAGGATATGATATTCGACTCAAAGATATGATATTTGACTCTGGATACTCAACTTTGAATACTTAACTCAATATGACTGAACCCATTTCAATATAAAGCAATTTAAAACAAGTGCAATATAAAGAAACAAACTGTTTAAAAACATGCTGTCAAATCTTTATGTATGCAAGGATACAACATAACTCTAAAATGTATGTAAAATACAAATAACTGTGTATATAAAAATACAATAACTTATGTGGGAGTTACTTTAACCGACAACCATCACGTAAGAGCTATTGCGATGATACAACGATTATCCTCACACTGCTAGAGCATCCTATACCCGACCAAAGGTATAGAACCTGAACTGCCTAATGGATCCACTAGTCTATTTCGAAAAAGGTTCATCTAAAAAGTATGACCCTTTTCTACCCATGGTAGCTACATGGTTTATGGAGGCTGTGAGTTGTCTGAACTCTCCCCCATATCGGTGCTCAATACTACTCCCAAAAATATACTAGCTCTTATGTTTTAAAAAAATACTTCTTTCTGTTGATTTGAGATAATTGCTCAAAACTTAGCTCAAAGGCTATCTTGGAAATCTCAGTTTCCCTGCTTGCTTTATTTAGAAAGCTATTACTCTTTTCTGAAAACTAGCCCGAAGGCCCTTTGGAAATCTCAGTTTCTGTTCTTATTTAAATGTGAAAACATTTATAAACTCTTTGGGAATACTTAGTCCCCATATACTTTTGAAGAAAAGGACTTCAAACATTACTCTTTACTCTTTACTGAACTCAAAACTTAAGTCTTAAAACAAAGGTAAAACATTTGTAAAAGACTTCTTAAAATGTGGTTCATGTCGAATGATGGACATGAACGACTCAATGCAAGGTTTTCAATAACCATAGATAGAACTCAAATACTTGAAACTCAAGAACTTCAATAATATTACTCATTTCAAGAATGCTCAACTCAGAGTTTATGAGGAATTATGAGCATGAACTACTCAACTCAAGGACTCAAAGATACTTCTCATCTCAAGATTGTTTGACTTATAATGTTCATGCGAAATTATGGGCATGA
>JAJOOH010001469.1:0-32992 GCA_029582605.1 Solanum gracilifrons
ATATGCAACCCTGAAATAAGGGGAAATCGAACTCTCACTAATAAGGTGGGGATTCAGATTATCAACCAACTGAGCTACTAAGATTCCCCTTGCATCTGTGATTTGTCGTCCCCTAGCAAAAGCATTTTGTATTCCTGACACCAATTTCCCAATCACTGTTTTGGGTCTTTCTGTCAATAGATTTGATGCAATTTTGTAAACACTACTAATAAGGCTAATTGGTATGTAATCCTTGAGTTCAATTGCCCCTTTCCTCTTAGAAATCAAGGAAATAAATAAATGATTGATAGATTTTACCATGAAATACTTCAAGCATGTTGAGAAAATGTCATAGTAAAGTCGTCCGGTCCTGGCGCCTTATCTGGGACACAATGTTTAATGACCAAGGAGATTTCATCTTCTTCAAGCTCCCTTTCCAACCAAATTCTTTCTGCTTCAGAGATTCTAGTTCTATCTATATAATAAGTGGTAAATATATAAAATTATTATTTGCAACATGAGAAAAAGTTTCATCTAGGGTTCAGAATAGTAATACAAACCTACTTACTGTCATACTTTCTAATTTCCAGTTGTAGATAGATTGTTTATATACTCAAAACTTTCATTTGACACCTACTTCAGGTGGGAGACTAGAGAGTCTAGAGACAATACAGCCATGGATGACATTAGGTGCTTCATTGGTGGCAAAAGCTGTTGACTATACGGTGGCCCCTCTCGGCAATCAACTAAGATATCTTTATCAGTATAACAAAAATGCCGACAATCTGAGAAAGCAAGCTGAAAAGTTGCAAGAGAAGACACAAGATATCCAAGCATTGGTGAACTATGCCAAAAGAAATGACAGAAATCAAAAGCACAGTTAAAAATTGGTTACAAGAGGTAGATGCAATCACTACTGAGATCAAATCATGGGATGATAAAACTCAAAACTTGAGCAAAATGTGCCTCCCTCATCTGGTCTCACGGTATAAGCAGAGCAAGATGGCAACTAAAAAAATCATGACCATCCAAGAACTTCTTGGTAGAACTCTCACGTAAGACGTATCCATACCGCAGGCCCCTCCTTTGAATATACCATTCATTTCTGACCAAGAAAAACCCGAAAAGGACCAAGTTATTGAGATGGTGGCAAGTAGTTCATCTGATGTATCCATACCGCATGCCCTTCCTTTGAATATACCATTCATTTCTGACCAAGAAAAACCCGAAGAGGACCAAGTTATTGAGATGGTGGCAAGTAGTTCATCCGTTGATGGTCCAAACGTCAGTAGAGCAAATGGTGCTCTGCTAAGTGCGGATGATGTTTCTATCAAGCGAAGACTAACCATGGATCCAATTATTGCTTATCAGCTAAGAAAAAATGTGGCAAACATTATTCACCAGCAAAGAGAAGCAGTGAATCAGATCATTGAGGAACTACAGGATGACCACTATAAGGGGATAGGGATCTATGGCATGGGGGGCATCGGTAAGACCACTCTTGCCGTAGAAGTAGGGAAATTGGCTAGAGACTGTGGAATTGTTAAGGAAGTTATAATGGTGGTTGTTTCCCAAACGCCAAACATAAGAAAGATCCAGGGTCAAATTGCGGATATGTTAAATCACAGACTTGAGGAGGAAAGCACATTAGGAAGAGCAGGTAGACTTTATACGCGACTGTCCAATGAGAGCGTACTTCTCATACTGGACGATGTTTGGTCATACATTGACTTAGCAGAGATAGGGATCCCTCATGGTGATGAGCACAAGGCCTGTAGGATTATGCTTACCACGTGACAAAAAGATCTATGTACAGCTATAGGGACCAAAGGAATACCATTGGGACTTTTATCAGAAGAAGAATCGTCGCATTTATTGAGGAAATATGCTTGCACGAGCACTTCTGACCTTTGTCCGGAGTTGGATAGCATGGTCATCAATTTTGTCAAAGAATGTCAAGGCCTGCCATTGGCACTTGTGACTGTTGGAAGTGCATTACGAGGAAAAGAACAAGTGGAGTGGGAAGCAGCACTACAGCTCCTTAAGAAGTGCCAACCCTTTAGCCCCACTTATGCAAGCAAGACCATTTTCTCCTGCCTGGATTTGAGCTACAATTTTTTGGAAAATGAGGAAATCAGGTTGTGCTTTCTGATGTGTTGTTTGTACCCAGAAGATCGTGAAATAAGTATTGAAGACTTAACTAGAGACTGGACAGGAAAAGGGTTGTTCTCAGATGTGGACACTATTGAAGAAGCTAGAGCCAGAGTGTGCTTAAGAGTTGGCCAACTTAAATCATCTTGCCTGTTGCTTGATGTTGGGAAGGAGGGTTTCATTAAAATGCATGATGTTGTTCGTGACTTTGCTATATATATAGCATCTGAAGAGAAGCATGGATTCATGGTAAGAGCTGGTCACAATCTGAACAAGTGGCCACCAAGGGAGTCATTCAGCCAAAAAACAGCTATTTCCTTCAGGAACAATAATATCCATGTGCTTCCAAATGATGTACATTGCCCCAATCTTCAAATTTTACATCTTGGAGAAAATGAAGGTCTTGAACAGATACCAGTGGACTTTTTTATACAGATGAAAATGCTCCAGGTTTTGGATTTAAGTGAAAGGGTTGGTATCCATTCACTAAATTCTCTCTATCAGTTAGTCCCGAATGCCACAAGAAAAAATACATTTCCCCTCAGTTTTCCATCATCCGTTGAAGTTCTCACAAACCTGCGAACTTTACGTTTAGACCACTGCAAGTTAGCTGATGTATCTATTCTTGGAAAATTAAAGGGCCTGGAAATTTTAAGTTTATACGGGTCCTCTATCACACAACTTCCAAATGAATTTGGGGACTTGGTTAATTTGAGACTATTGGATTTGTCATTCTGTGTGTACCTTCAGAAAATCCCGGAGAACTTGATATCGCACCTTGTTCAATTAGAAGAACTTTATATGGGTTGGAGTTTTCGATTGTGCAGCTAGCTGATGGATCTGCTGAAGGGAGTGGCCAAGCAAGCTTGTCTGAGCTAATGTCGCTGCCCCAATTAAATATTTTGTGTGTGGAAGTCTCCACCCTTCTAGCTTTCCCTGAGAACTTTGATCTTCCTAGCATACACAAGTTTGAGATAACAGTAGGTTACCACTCAGCTATATGTTATCCAAACTCCAGGAGGTTCTATCTTAGAGAAATAAAGACTGGTATACCAAATGGGATGAAGCATATGCTTCAATTCTCAAAGGAATTGGCAATGTTCTGTGCATCCAAGGTAATACTGAAAAGTATCTTTGATGTCGAAGGGGGCTTAAATCACTTGAAAACTCTTGAAATAACTGCCAATGATGAAATTACCTATTTCATTGATGAGGTTCTTCATAGCAATGCACCTTTAGTTTTAGGATCTTTGGAGAAATTACATCTTCAGACGTTCAAGAAGCTATTTTCACTTTCTGTCCGCCCAATCAAACCAGGTTCCTTCCAGAATTTGCGGATTCTAAGGGTTGAAAATTGTCATAATTTATTTTTTCTAATTCAAACTTCCTTGCTCCAGAGGCTATCAAGTATTGAAGAAGTTCATGTGTATTCATGTAACAAGTTACTCGATATATTTCAACTTAACGAGGCAGCTTTTGATGAAGAACAGAAGCTCCTCTCAATGCTCAAAAAGATCTGGTTAGTTAGATTGCCTACGCTGTTCGAAATCTGGAGAGTACCTAAGCAGTTACTCCTGAATGCAACCCTTCAAAATAAACAATGCTTCAGTAACCTAACTGATGTGTTGATTAGGTATTGTGATAACTTGGAATATGTATTCCCATCTGTAGCTGCTCAAAATCTATGTCAACTGGATAATCTCCAAATTGTGGAGTGTCACAGATTGACAAGAATCATAGGAGAAGAACCAGAAGGTGTCTCAGCAAATGTTCAAAATGGACATATTTTATTTCCCAACCTCAGAGCTGTTCATATAGGAAGCTGCAGAAACCTGAGAAATCTATTTTCAGCTCGAAGTCTTGGCAAACTAGAAGAGTTAAAGGTAAATGACATGCCAAATCTGGTAGAACTCATAAGCAATGAAGAAAGTGAAAGGGAAAGGGAAAGGGAAGAGGAAAACGATAAAATAATCGTGCTGCCAGAGTTGAAAGTCCTGAGAATTACAAAATCTGGAAACGTGGAACGGCTTTGTACAGAGGCTTTCTGTATGGATCTACCATCGTTAGAAGAATTTGTTCTTGTGGAGTGTCCTAAAATGGCTGACACTGTTAAACGTGGACTGGGTAGCGCATCAAATCTTCTTAAAGCAGAGATTGAGGAGCAATCATTCTTTGGCACAATGGCACGAGAGGTTTTCAGTAGTAAGGTTCGGTAGTTGGTACAGGTACACATACAAACATGGAAGTCATTGGCACTTATTGATACATTTGTGGAAGGTTATTCATTTGTTTTTATCTTTTCACATAGTGCCATAAGTTTCTACAATTGACATCAAACACAGCACAGTCGCATGGATAATAAAGATTGGTTTCCTATATTAACCTTTGCATATAATGTTGAATGCCTCCCTATCCTATCCATGTGTTGGTTTGCTATAAGTGAAAGTAAGTAAGTAAGTTCTATTGTTTTAATTCTATATCTCTAACTTATGTCTCTAATTTGTTAATTGTTTTGTAGCTTCCAAAGAAGAACTGTGTGATGATAATTTTTAACCCTAGCCAATTATACTTTCTAAACAATCTAGCACATGAAAACTGTTTGCAGGATAGGAAAATGAATTATCAAATTGGATCCAATCCCAAAACTCACATACAAATTAGAAAACCTGATTGCGCGACGTCATACGGCGGTGCTCTTCAAGTTCTTTCTCTTTCTCTGCTAGTCTCTCCACTTCAGCTGCGCTGCTATGCTAATCTAATTACATCTCTCCTCCTCTTCAATTTCACTCTTCTTTTTTTTTTCTTTTTTTTTTTTCCCTTTATTATCATTTCAGAACCTAAGGGGAGTAGCAGTTGGACCTCATGGTTGGTGCAAACATAAAGTTTAAAAACAGCATCATAAACTAAAGTTTTATTACATTAATTTTATATTTAGTAAAAATATCACACAAATTAACATTGGATGACATGTTTTAACTAACGTGTATTACTTGTTTCAAATCCTAAATTTACCTTTGCAGGGAATATATTTAGCTATACAAGGTATTTTTTCTAACAAAAGAGTTGGGTGAATGGAATAGAAAAATAAAAATAGTTAAGGTCTTAAGGGTAGGTAGATTTGGCTGTTTCCCTATAACTACGCATATTATTTTTCAAGAAAATGAATTACCGTAGACGAAAAGATTTTTCACATTTAATTGATTCCCTTTCTTTGCTTAACAAACCAGCAAAACATTTCTTCTTCAAATCCATTTCAACCCATCCCTTCCTTCAATATTTTCCATTAAAAATATAAAGATATGTACGATGAAAATAATTTAAAAAAAAAACTTATATAAATGTTAAATTGAATATATAATTTTAAAAGTTCGGTGTTAAGGGGTTTTGTTTGGTTGCTAATTAGAGTTATGTACATATTGATAATGTAAAAATTAATTAGTTATTATACTTTCTATTATATATAAAAAAAATACATAAATTTCTTCGTGACTTATAAATGTATTTGCAAAACGAAAAGAAAATATGAATCAAAGATTGTATTAGCAATGCTGTTTTTTATGTGGAAAAAGAGAAGAAAAACAATGTACAACTTATGGTAGATTTTTCCTCATATTTGTAACCTAAAAATGTACAAAGTAATTTTGTTAGTTTTAATACATGAATAACTCCTCACTAACCAACAAGCAAATAGTCCCTAAGTTAACTTTAAATCTCCAATTTGTGTCTGCCTAACAATAGACTCATTTTGACATGCAATGTGAATCATGATTTGAAATTGAAGTATTGTTTGAACATGCAATTTGAATTTATTAAGTTGTATTTTTTCTTATAAACACGAAAATACACAAGTTATGTAACTATCAAAATTTCTCAATTTTTAAACAATCTTACCAAATGAGCAAATTATAATTCATAAACAATATATCAAAATATATCCTAATGTTTCACATCAATAGTCACATATCTTTATGTTCTTTTATAAATAAATATTTGTGATTACAAACTTCGAAATTATACACATAATTTTATAAAGATTCACTTGTCAGCAGTAGTTGTAACTAGTTATTATTTAATATAATCATTTCACATGGTATAAACAATTTCTTCACGCAAAACATGAGTTATATTTTGCAATGCAGAATCGTTGTAGGTCTGTTGGTTGGCTATCCGAACTCCCACCTTGTTGGTGAGGGTTCGATCCACATTGTAATCTCCTCCTGATTTCCCCTTCCCTACTCCCAATTCTTTTCTTTTTTTTGCAGAATTTAAAATGATTGTTTTGAAATTTCAAATCATGTTTTTTTTTTGAAGTATTTGAGATCTCAAATGTCATGTCCAAATCTAATTTAAAATCATATTTTAAAATCATGATTTCATAACGCATATCGAGAAGCAACCTCCGTCTTACACTAGGAGATATCTTGCCACTCTTCCCACAAGGGCCACAACATTTTCATGTTCACCTGCCATCCAACTAATTCTTCCTCTTTGCCGTCACGCACGTTACTATACAGTAAAGTATATTCAAAATTGAATCAATGTGTGTGGAATAAATAGTTTAAGAATATACTTAAATTATATACTCTTAACGTCTCAACTTATGTGGTACACTTTCTTTTTTTAGTCCATTTCAAAAGAATATCACATACAAGTCTATAATTAGAAACAACTTAACCATAAAATTCTTCTTTTACTTTTAATGAAATTGTTTATAGGGAAAAGACTCAAAATATGCTATAAAACTTTCAATCATTGATGCCTTTTTCATTTGAGAAAAAACTCATTTATGTCATTATTTGTTAACTGAAATGATATAGATCAGCCAAACTTTTAATAAATGACATAGATGAGTTTTTTCTCAAAGTTCGATTGCACATTTGAGTCTTCCCTTTAAAAAACTGATTTAATTAATGATGTGGCCATATCATAATTGACCACGTGTAAATAATTGTTTTGCAAAATCGGACTTGTTTTCAATTAACAAATAATGACATGGATGGGCCTTTTCTCAAACAAAAATGACATAAATGAGTCAAACTTTTAATGAATGACACAAATGAGTTTTTTCTCAAAGTTCGATAGTATATTTGAGTATTTTCCCTTATTTATATATAGCTACAACAAATATCTAAGTTTTGTTTTAGATCACAAATTTTAACGATGGAGTAATATATGGAGTGAAATGAAAGAATAGGAATATGTGCAAAACCCCAAAGGTAAACATACATCTAATCTAGCCCTGGCGTATAGGCAAGGCACCATTTCCTATTTTTAAACGCCTCTATAAGCAATATCCAACTTGCTCTTTTCTAATTCCCAATTTCCTCTCTTGTGAGGTTGGAAATCAGTTGAAATTTCATCATTATTATTAGTATTTCAATTTATTGGGAGGTAAACATAGTCGCACAATTAATCTTGTTTGGTTGGTGTTCAATATTGCGTGACTAAAATTACCTGTCATGGCTTTAAAAAAGATCACTACGCGAGTCAAAACATTTGTCACGACACCTTTCAAGAAACGTTCGAAACACTATAAATTACCTCCTCCTCAGCCAGAGCCACCAACTCCTCAAATTAGTCCACCAAAATCCCCTGAAATGTTTACACCACAACAACAAATTAGGCCATTGTTACAACCTTTTCTGTTTCCAAAAGCAAAATCTACTGTCCTTCCTGATCCGTCTCAATTTTTCGCGCATAATCTCTTGTCAAGTCCTTTGCCTACAAATTCTTTCTTTCAAAACCTTGTCTTGAAAAATGGTGATCAGCCTGAATACATTCATCCGTATCTTATAAAATCGTCGAATTCATCTCTTAGTATTTGTTACCCACCTCAGTTCCGTAATCCTTCATTCATTTACCAGATATTCAATGCTGATCTCACTATTTCTATGTTGAATAATCCTAATCCAAATGTACCTCATGTTGTTTCATCATTTAGTGATCTTAGTGTTACGTTGGACCTTCCATCGAGTAATCTTAGGTTTTTTCTTGTAAGGGGAAGTCCCTTTGTTACTTGTAATGTCATTGTTGATGTTGCACTTAAGATTTCAACGATTCATGCTATTCTTGAATGCTCTTGGAATGCTACTCTCACCAAATATACTATTAAGCTTAACAATGGACAAACATGGATTTTGTACGCGTCTTCACCGATCAATTTGAGCAATGATATGAATAATATCACTTCTAGTGAGTTTTCGGGTACAATAAGGATTGTTCTCTTGCCAAATTCTGACTATGAAGCAGTTCTTGATCGGTTTAGTTCTTGTTATCCTAAATCTGGTAATGCTGTTTTCAATCAGCCATTTTGTGTCGAGTACAAGTGGGAAAAGGCTGGATGGGGGGACTTGTTGATGCTTGCTCATCCCCTGCATCTTCAACTGCTCTCCGATCGTTCAGGTGTTATCTTGGATGATTTCAAGTATAATAGTATTGACGGTGAGCTTGTTGGCGTTGTTGGAGACTCGTGGCTATTGAAGAGTGATCCGATTTCTGTAACATGGCATTCGATCAAAGGTGTAAAGGAGGAGTCTTGTTCTGAAATAATTGATGCCTTAAGTAAGGATGTCGCGGACTTGAACTCAACGTTAATCTCAACATTGTCATCATCATCTTACTTTTATGGGAAGTTGATTGCAAGAGCTGCAAGGCTAGCATTGATAGCCGAAGAGGTTTGTTACGTTGATGTTATCCCAGCAATCCGCAAATTCTTGAAGGATACAATTGAACCTTGGTTAGATGGAACTTTCGAAGCAAATGGTTTCTTTTATGATACAAAATGGGGTGGAATTGTAACTAAACAAGGTTCAATGGATTCCGGTGCTGATTTTGGATTCGGAGTATATAATGATCACCATTACCACACTGGTTATTTCCTTTATGCTATTGCAGTGCTTGTCAAGATAGATCCAATGTGGGGAAGAAAGTATAGGCCACAAACTTATTCTCTTATGGCGGATTTCATGAACTTAAGCAGGCGAGAAACTTCACACTATACGCGGTTGAGGTGCTTTGATTTGTGGAAATTGCATTCATGGGCAGGGGGGTTAACCGAGTTTGCAGATGGAAGGAACCAGGAGAGCACAAGTGAAGCGGTGAACGCGTACTATTCAGCAGCTTTAATGGGATTGGCATATGGTGACACTCATCTTGTTGCCATTGGATCAACTCTTTCAGCAATGGAGATTCATTCAGCACAAACTTGGTGGCATGTTAAAGAGGAAAGCAACTTGTATGTAGAGGAATACACAAAAAATAACCGTGTGGTTGGAGTTTTATGGTCTAATAAAAGGGACAGTGGCCTTTGGTTTGCTCCACCTGATTGGAAAGAATGTAGACTTGGTATTCAGGTTTTACCTTTATTGCCTATTACTGAAGTTGTATTTTCTGATGCTCGGTTCGTGAGAGAGTTGGTCCAATGGACAATGCCAGCTCTTGCAAGACGAGGCGTTGGAGAAGGGTGGAAGGGGTTTGTGTATGCTTTAGAAGGGATGTATGATAAAGCAAGTGCTTTGGAGAAAACAAGAAGATTAACTAGTTATGACGATGGAAACTCGCGTACAAATCTTCTGTGGTGGATTCATACTAGAGGTGATGAAGCAGAGGAATGTGACAGAGGAAACAATTTCTGCTGGTTTCGACATTACTCTCTTTGAATTTATGGCTTATAATGTAGTAAACCTTAATGTATAATGTATGTATGTACTTGTTTAATATGGATTGCAATACTTACACAAATTGTTTCTAAATAAATGATCAAGCTTGGAATTTATCTACAATGTGGCTTTAAGAATGAAACTAGTCCTCTTTATGAATGGCACCACTGTTTACCTTATAAAGGTCGGTACAATTGAATTAATAATAAGGTTTAAAGGATAAGAAACAAAGTCTTGACGCTAGGCATATAAAATGATTAATAGCTAAAAAGCAAGGAAAATAATGAATTGAATATGATAAGTAGATAAAGGATTAATATAGCATGTGTTGATCCGATGAGCTTATGAGACGAGTATTGAAATTGCTAGGAAAAAAATGATAGTTCAGCAGAGTAATGATTTGATTTATGTGTCTCTACAAGGTGGTGATCTCCCATAGCTTATATAGGGATCACTTTCCATAACTCGTGATAAATAGGCTAATTAATGACATTTATGAGTAAAGGGTAACGTTTGTCTCGGCTGCTAGGATGGTTTTCATAACGGCTAGTTGTTATGAATAAGTCCAAGTCCAGCGTCAATACCTATAGGGATGTCACACAAGCAACTATTGGGCCAAGAAATAGAAACAAAAGACCTTCATAAAGGTTGATTTGGGATCCAGGCCCAATTATCAACTAGTTTTAAAGAACCCTCGATTAGAAAGAATAGTTTATGTGTATTATGATCATGCTTAGGCAATGTCTGTATCTCTCATTTTGCTTTCTCTACGTCTAGTTTCTCGTCTCCTTCTTCAATCGATCCTAGTTCTTACTTTCAATATTTCTGTATTTCCTTTTGGGCTTTTGCCTTTTGAGTTGTTGCATTTACTTTGTGGAATTGTAATTGAACTTTAACCTTATTAATAAAGTTGAGAAACTAGTTAGAGTCATCATTGGATCTGAGTTCATTGCACTAGTGTTTGCCGTTATTTATATATTTTTGAAATAATTTTGTTTTGTTTGTCTCATGAGCTGGCCCAGCTCAGGCTCGCTCAAGTCTTACAGGTAGGGGTGTTCATGGTTCGGTTTGGATTGGTTATTGGTTTAAACCAAAATCAAACCAATTTAGTTGATTTTTAATTTCTTAAAACCAAACCAAACCAAATGAAAAAAATAACCGTCGGTTTGGTTTGGATTTTTTGGTTTCGAAAGTAATAAATTAAATTTGTTGAGAGTATACATATCTCGATAGACACAGACACCTAATACATGAATAATCCACAAGAAAGTTATTATGTATTCAATTAAGCAATACTAGAGTTATTATTACACGAATAAAGTGATTCAATTAAGAGAAAGTATGACTATCTAATGTGACGTAGGGTACGTAAAGATTAAAGTAATAGATTTTGATGGACTTGGTCTTAGGGTTTTAATAGTCGGGCTAAAATTTAAGTATGAGGCTTGAGAAAATGGTAAAGTTAAGGCTTAAGTTAATCAAAATTTAACAATATATTTATATTTTATTTATGAATAATGTATAAATAATTATAAAATTTATATATAATTTTGCGATTCGTTTTGGTTGATTTTGTTGGTTTTTTTTTTAGTAAAACCAAACTGTAACACTCTGGAACTAGTAGACTAAGCTAGAGCTTGACGTTAGGGTTAGAGCCTTGAAAACACCTTCCCGTACCTTAAAAATTATGAATTCGTGTTAGAACGTCAAGGCCTAAACCCCAAGGACCAACCTTGGGTCCTTGAGGAAAAAACCTACAGGGCTGCCGGCAGTGACCCACGAAAGGCACCCACGCCTCGTGGATCAACCCACGCCCCATAGGGGGGCAGCGTGGGTGAGGCCGTTTTGGAATCTGTCTAAGGAAGTAGACACGGGCAGGACCCACACCTCGTGGATGGGTCTACGCCACATGGCTTGCATCCGTAGGCCAAGCCCCCCCAAATTCAGGTCCCAGTCCCTTGACCCACGTTTGGCTAGAATGGGCCGTGGGTCCAGTCACGATCCGTAGGTGAGGGGATCGTAGGTCACACCTCGAAGGCAGTTTTTGGGGAATAGTTGAGAGGTAGTTTAGGGTTTTCCAATTTAATGAACTATTAAGTGACGTCGTTTTGTATTATTTTAGACCAAGTATATAAGTGTTTTAAGCCCTAAACTAAGTCACAAAATCATAACTACCCAAATTCCCAAAGTCAACCAACTCCTTCTCCAATATTTCTCTCAATAAAACCTCCATTGAAGAAGAAGAAGAAGTTAAAATCTAGGGTACAAGGACTCATCTTTTCCACCCAATTTCGTGAGGAATCTTCATAAGGTATGGTGGCTTTTTATCTATGGATAGCCTTCACCCATAGAGCCACTTCAAAACTTGATTTCAAAGCTTCCAATTTCCCCAAAAGCTAGAGTTTCAATCTAACTCATGGGTTTTCTTTCAAAACGTTTTCAATGGTTGATTTATGATGGATAATGATTGAATTGATGATTTATTGTTGATTTATGATGAAATCACCCCAAGAACCCATGAATCCCCCATATTACTAAATTGTGATTT
Organism: Solanum gracilifrons; assembly: GCA_029582605.1. Lineage (NCBI taxonomy): Eukaryota > Viridiplantae > Streptophyta > Magnoliopsida > Solanales > Solanaceae > Solanum > Solanum gracilifrons. The sequence goes on from JAJOOH010001469.1 coordinate 12,337, forward strand.
CATGATGTGGGTTGATTGATTATAAAAGCATGTCAATTGATTATGTGTATATTGATTTAGTTTATTGAATCATGATATTCACCATGTATAATGTAGTAATTCTAGATGTTTGAGTTGAATGTGATTCATGGTCCTTGAAGGGCAAATTATGAGGGTTTGTACATGTTTATGAGAATTGTGTATGAGCTTATGATTCACTTAAAAAGTGAAGATTCTATGACTATGGTGTAATTGTGGTATTGTTGAAAGATCATTCTCCCCATACCCTTACCCATGAATATGCATGAAATGTCTATGACTATGATAATGTTGTTGTGTTGATTGAAAGACTATTCTCATGAACACACTATGTACATGATGTGATAGGTTTACTCACATATTAATGATTCTAAGGTTGAAAGGTCATTCTCACTAATGAATCTATGAACTATCATGATACCATGTTGGATTGAGTGCTAGGGCATTCTTTCATGAACATAAACCTAAGTTAAGACTTAACATGAATAATAAAGGGAATTATGCTTAGCACCGAGTGGGTATGAATATGAGATGGAAGCTTTTACGTCAGTTAGTCCGGCTTCCCAATGGGTTCCTTTTACGCCAGTCAGTCTGGGTTCCCAAAACAGTTATCTCATGAGATGGAAACCTTTTACCTCAGTTAGTCCGAGTTTCTAGTAGCAATTTCCTTATCCCATAACTATTTTCCCATATAGGTCTTTAGCTAGTGGATCCATCTAAGCTAACAAACTAGTTCTACCTTAGGCAAGTAGGACACCTCTTTTCGGTGTGAGGCAGTACACTGGGTTCCATGTAGCGCACATGGTCTATGTCGGTTAAGGGTATTTCCCTACATGACAAGAATATGAACTATGATAAGAACATAAACATGAACATGAACTATACTTATGACTTCTCAATGAGCTTTACTTAGTGTGAGTGGGGGTATGAGACTTCACTTATACATTGCACAAGTAGACTTTGAAAAGGGTTATGGTGTGGTTTCCTTATGCTATGAAGATATATGAATTTATGCATGTATGATATGGATTGTTGCTAAGGGTGACTTTACTTGCTACAAGCTATGAACATGAATGTTTCCTTGTCTATGAGTGTTGGCTATCGATGAGGTCAAGGTATAATATGCATGATTATGGTGGCCTAAAAGTGGTACTTATTATTATATAGGATTATGGGATTTTGTCTATGCATTGCACAAGTATATCTTAGGGTTGCTTATGAAATGGTTTGACTTATGTATTTACACTATTGTGCATAATGATTCTTAGAGTTGATAAAGAGCATGGTTTCAACTAATTGTCCCTTTTAGCATGTTTTAAGGATTTTTATGCATGGCTTCCATACTTAGTGCAATTTTGTACTAACCCATATTTTCTACATTTTATAAGTGTAGGGATCGGTTGTTAAGGGGTGCTTCCTTCTTGATCAAAAAGATTGGATTGACTATTCCCCACGCTTTCGGTGAGTCCTCATGGTTCGAGGATGAAAGTTGTCATATCTAGTTTCTTCTTACATTTTCGTTTGAGACTATGTTGTAAAAGGGTTGTGACCCTTATTGATTCTCGATTGTATTAGATGGTATGATGAGACAATGTCTAGACTTCTATTTTGATTTTATGAAAAGACTTCGATTGTAAAAAGTTTTAATTCTGCATCATTTCTATTACTTATGTTTATGATATGCTAAGGGCTTGTATGAGACCCCTTCGGGGTCGAGTACACTGTGTTACATCTAGGGGGTACCCCAGGGTCATGACAAACTTGGTAATCAGAGCACAAGGTTTAGAATGATTCTAGGATGATGTCTCATAAACCACGTCTAGTGGAGTCTTGTTCATAAGTGTGAAGCGCGCCACATTTATGAATAAGAGGCTATAAAATGCTTAGGAAATTCCACTTCTTTCATTACTCTTTAGTCGTGCCTTAGAGTTTTAAATCTATGAAGTCCTTTTCCTAACCCTTCTCTTGTGTCTATAGGATATGAATATAAGAAGGGCGAACACAAGAAGAATGTAAGAGGAGAATGTGAATGAGTGAGTTCCTCCCCAAGGTCCTCAAGTTCCTCAAGCTCCTATTGATGCGAGGGCTATGACAAATGTGGAAATAAGTTCGGCTCTCCAAATATTGACTCAAGCCGTGACAACTCAAGCCCAAGCCATGATGGCCTAAGCTAATAGGGACGTTGTTGCTCTGGCTAATCCAAATGTGAATTCGGCCGCTTCAACGATTATGGACTTTGCTAGGATAAATCCCCCTTCCCCCCCGAGTTTCATGGTTCCAAAGGGGGAGAGGATCCTCAGGAGTTTGTTGAAGAAATTTGCAAGATACTTGACATTATGGGAGTGACTTTGGTAGAGAAAGCGGAACTAGCTGCCTACCAATTGAAGAGTGTTGCTCAAGTTTGGTATAAACAATGGAAAGATAATAGGCCGGTAGGAACGGGTCCCATAGAGTGGGAAGTGTTCAAATCCGTGTTTCTTGCTAGATACTTTCCTCAAGAATTAAGGGAAGCTAAGGTTAAGGAATTCATCAACGTTCGTCAAAGGAACATGAGTGTGAAAGACTACTTACTCAAATTCACTCAATTGTCCAAGTATGCTCCATCTTTAGTGTCAAATCTGAGGAATGAAATGAGTAGGTTCTTGACGCGGGTGTCCGACTTGATTGAAGATGAATGTCGTGCGGCAATGCTCCATAATAATATGGATATCTCACATCTAATGGTGTATGCTCAACAAGTTGAGGAGTCAAGGCTTAGGAAAAAGAATAGGGAAATGAAGAGAGCAAGGACCGATGATGGGAATTCTTCCAAGGGTAAGTTCGAAGGTCAAAGTCGACCAAGGTTCAAGAGAAGGTTCTCTAACCAAATCTCCTCTAGTGCTCCAAGAGTCAACAAAGATAGGGTGTCTAACCCTAAGCCTCAAAGAGGCAATAGTGGTGGATCTTCTGTGGTGAGGCCTAGTTGCTCCAAGTGCTGTAAGAAGCATGATGGTAAGTACCTTGTTGGCACGGATGGTTGCTATAGTTGTGGGAAGAGTGGCCATATGATGAGGGATTTTCCTATGCGTAAGGCTCAAGGAAGAGAGGGCAAGCAAGTTCCTCCTAGCGGTTCAAATGACGTTCCCAAGAAAAACCGCTTTTATGCTTTTCAATCCCGAGGTAACCAAGAGAGCTCCCCGGATGTAGTGACCGGTATGTTACAAGTCTTTTTTATTGATGTATATGCATTGTTAGATCCCGGTGCCACTTTGTCCTTTGTGACGCCTTTTATAGCCATGAAATTTGAAATACTCTCTGAAGTGTTAGTAGAGCCTTTTTATGTTTCTACCCCGATTGGTGACTCGGTGGTGGCAAAAAGAGTCTATAGGAGTTGTCCTATTTCTTTGTCCCATAAAGTTACCTTGGTAGATTTGGTGGAGTTAGACATGTTAGATTTTGATGTGATTTTGGGTATGGATTGGTTGCATGCATGTTATGCCTCTATTGATTGTAGGACTCGGGTAGTAAAGTTTCAATTCCCAAATGAGTCTATTCTAGAGTGGAAGGGGGGAAACTCTATCCCTAGAGGTCAATTTGTCTCTTGTCTCAAAGCTAGGAAAATGATCTCTTAAGGGTGTATTTACCATCTTGTTAGGGTTATGGATGTTGAGTTTGAAACCTCTTCTCTAGATCCGGTAGTGAATGCGTTTATAGAAGTTTTTCCCTATGATTTGCCCAGTATTCCTCCCGAGCGAGAAATAAACTTTGGCATTGATCTTCTACCGGATACGCAACCTATCTCTATTCCTCCTTATAGAATGGCTCCGGCCGAGTTGAAAGAGTTGAAGGAGCAATTAAAGGATTTGCTAGACAAAGGCTTTATTCAACCAAGTATCTCTCCACGGGTGCTCCAGTATTATTTGTTAGAAAGAAGGATTGGTCCCTTAGAATGTGTATTGATTATCATCAATTGAATAAAGTGACCATCAAGAACAAGTATCCCCTTCCTAGAATTAATTACTTGTTTGACCAACTTCAAGGGGCTAGTTATTTTTCCAAGATTGATCTACGTTTGGGCTATCACCAACTAAGGGTGAGAGGGGTTGATATTCCCAAGATGGCCTTCCGAACAAGATATGGTCACTATGAGTTCCTAGTAATGTCCTTTGGTCTAACTAATGCCTCAACAACATTTATGGACCTAATGAATAGAGTGTTTAGACACTACCTTGATATGTTTGTGATCATGTTTATTGATGATATTTTGATCTATTCAAGGAGTGAAAATGAGCATATGAATCATTTGAGGATTGTATTGCAAGTCCTTAAAGACCACCAATTGTATGCAAAGTTTAGTAAATATGAGTTTTGGCTAAGGTCCGTAGCCTTCCTTGGTCATATTGTGTCGAGCAAGGGTATTGAGGTAGATCCTAAGAAGACGGATGCGGTCAAGGGTTGGCCTAGACCTCTAACTCCTACCGATATTAGAAGCTTTTTGGGTTTGGCCGGTTACTATAAGAGGTTTGTTGAAGATTTTTCCTCCATTGCTTCTCCGTTGACGGCTTTGACTCAAAAGAAAGCTAAGTTTGTGTGGTCGGAGGCTTGTGAGAAAAGCTTCCAAGAGTTGAAAGATAGACTTACTTACGCTCCGGTGTTGACCATACCAGAGGGTACCGATGGTTTTGTTGTATATTATGGTGCCTCTTGAGTGGGTTTGGGATGTGTGCTTATGCAACATGGTAAAGTGATTGCCTATGCTTCAAGACAACTCAAGGTCCATGAAAAAAATTATCCAACCCATGATCTCGAATTAGCAGTGGTAGTATTTGCCTTGAAAATATGGAGGCATTACTTATATGGGGTGCATGTTGATGTGTTCACCGATCATAAGAGTCTTCATTATGTGTTTAGCCAAAAAGACTTGAATCTCTAACAAATAAGGTGGTTAGAAATTTTGAAGGATTATGACATGAGCGTCCTTTACCACCCCGGCAAAGCGAATGTAGTTGTAAATTCCCTTAGTAGATTGTTCATGAGTAGTGTGGCTCATATAGAGGATGCAAAGAAAGAATTGGTTCGTGATGTGCATAGGTTGGCCCGGCTAGGTGTTCAACTATTGGATTCCACCAAGGGTGGTGTCATGGTCCATAATGGTTTCGAATCATCCTTTGTGATGGTCGTGAAGTCTAAACAAGACCTTGATCCCATATTAGTTGAGTTGAAAGAATCGGTACTTAACAAGTCCGTTGAGGCATGGTACTATTATTTCGGATCGAGGTACTCAATTTACTTCACACTTTTGGAAGGCATTCCAAAAAGGGCATGGTACTAAGGTCAAGCTTAGCACGACCTTTCACTCTCAAACGGATGGTCAAGCGGAGCGCACCATCCAAACCTTAGAGGATATGTTGAGGGCATGTGCTATAGACTTCAAAGGTAATTGGGATGACCATCTACTATTAGTAGAGTTTGCCTACAACAATAGCTACCACTCAAGTATTTCCATGGATCCTTTTGAAGCATTGTATGGTAGGAGATGTAGGTATCCGGTTGATTGGTTTAAAGTAGGTATGTAGGCCCATATCAAATCTTGAAACGTGTTGGTAAAGTTGCCTATTAGTAAGACTTGCAAAATGAGTTGGCTCCGGTTCATCCGGTATTTCATGTTTCTATTCTAAGAAGTGTATTATGATCTGGTATCCATCATTCCCTTAGAAGGGTTGGGAGTTGATGAGAGCCTTTCCTATGAAGAGGTTCCGGTAGAGATCTTAGACCGGCAAGTCAAAAGGTTAAGAAACAAGGAAATAGCTTCCGTAAAAGTTTTATGGAGGAATCATTTAGTTGAGGGTGCTACATGGGAGGCCGAGGTCGATATGAAGTTGTTGCTTTCAATTGCACATGCAAGTGTACGTGGTCACGCAAGTAATATATTGGCCCTAAAAGAGCCAAATTATCGAACCCAAATGACTTGTCATTTAACTATTTACTAAATTATACTAATTCTAATTATTTATTTAAGGGGAGGATTTCAAAAGGTGAATATATATTAAATAAACTAAAAATAAAGATAAAATAACTAAAAAACAATTAACTAAGAAAATATAAATGTTTACACAATCAATGAATGAATCGATATAAGATTATAATTTAGCTAACAATCTTGTTTATCATCAATTTCATCAACTTATTTGATTATCTAGTTATTGATTCACGCGGTTGATAATATAGTCATGATCTCCCGACCTCTAACCGTCTACCACAATTGACAACCTAACTACATCGTTGAGCGGGGATAAACTGAACCAACTATGAAACATTAAGTTGTCTTCCCGTATTTGAGCCAAGCAAGGCATCTAGGTATATCCCTATCCTAAACACAAATCAATTCAAGTGACATGCAAGAAAAGATCATGCTCCTTATATTCCACGTTCTATCCCTCTATTCCTCTCCCGAGTTCAAAAGAAGACAACAAATTTATTCTAATGGTGATCAAGCATCAAAATAGTAATCACAAGAATATAAGAACAACTAATATGATAAACAAATCATGCCAAATTAAAATCACTAAACAATCATATTGTAAGTAAATATAATCCAAGAACGAGAAGTTTAACTCCTCATAGACATAGAGCAATTACATCGAATCATTCAAATAAAAGATGTAAAATCAATAAAAGAGAAGAAAAGAAGAAACCCTAAATCAAAAGTTAACTTCTACATTGTATCCTCCTCTCTTAATAATTATTCGTATGGACTATTTATAGATGTAAAAAACTCTGAATAAAATAATTGAGTCCAAAATAAATTAGGAACTCAAAACCTAAAAGGAGTTGAATTCCACGTGAACAGTTGCCGACTCCAACACTTCACCGTCTCGCCTTGGATAGTTGCCACGTGACACATGTATAATTCCTTCAAAATTCGCATTCTGCAGCACTTTGCCATATATATATAAAAAATATTATTATTATATTGAAGTTAATCCATTAAGCTGTCTGTTTGATTTTCTTGTGCAATCTTCCATATTTAATTCGTTTTAGCTCCAAATTTCTTCATCTTCACACCAATTTAATCCTACAAATAAAATATACTATTAAGCACAATTCATAAAATTCAGGCTCAGAAAGGATAAATATAAATACTAAATGTGAGGTAAATAATGATTAAAAATATGTGTTTTGGCCTCACACCAACACCCCACACTTAAACTTTTGCTCGTCCTCTAGCAAGCATTAAAGCTCATCTAAAAAATCATTGATACAAACAATTAGGCCATACAAAAATTTCAAAACATCAAGTACACTCCTCGATCATTATGCATGACATCCAAATACACAACAAACCTCTAACCTCCTAACCTCAAGGAAGGACTTTAAACTCATCAAATTTTAAGCTTGCTCACCTACTCTCATCAAAGAAAGCTAATAAAATCACCTATCTATCATGAAACAAGTGTCCTCACAAAAAGAAATAGTCCACACACTCAATTTAAAATATTGAATATAAATTAAGGCCTTAGCATCAAAGAACAACTCACACTCAGAAATAAAATTCACATGTATGCACAAAGAACCATAGGCTTGACCATTATGTACATCTCCACTTATTAAGGATGCTTGAATAGAATCAAATAGGACTTTAACGGGTTGTAATATAGGCTAGGGGACGGGTAGGAAAACTATATAATAGTGACTTACACTTCCTTAAGCACTTTGCATTTTAAGACTTTATCACCCATTATTTTCTTCTCTTTATTTTCAGCCCTCTTTTCAACAATTATTTCACAAGTAATTCTCATCATCTCAAGAATGCTTCAATCATTATTTTTCTCTTTTTTTATTTATATGCATGCCTTTTCACTAGCCACCCACAATTAAGGTGCACAATATCCTTGGTAAGACCAGGGCCAATGTTGAGCATACTTCTAAACTAGCCACCCTCAATTGAGTTGAGGTGCACATTGTCCAGTAAGGACCAGGGAAAAAATATAGTTTTTCTATACTTTTATTTTCCACACAACATAGGAGGACCAATTTTTTTTTCTTCATCACATTCTTTCAAAGAGGGCTTTTTAAGCATTTTGTAGCTATCATTGATTACATTTTCACTCAACCATCCCTTTTTCTTCAGAATTAGAAATTAGAAGAAGTCTATGCTATAATGCTTAAGGAAGCAAGGTGCAAAAACTAGGGATTCAACAAAATAGTTTAGGGCAAAATATGATTACCAACAAAAGACTACATGCTCAAAAGGGCTAACTAGTGATATAATATCTGAAAAGGCTAAAATTTACCAGACAAATCAAAGAAAGCCTATTATCATCTCCTTAACAAAGCAACACTTTTTATTTCGCTTCAATAACATGCAGGGCAAATTCTAGACTAAGATGCAAAACATGGAATAAACAAAATCTCATCACACATGGCACAAGTATCAATCAAGATGGATCAATTCCACTTCTAATAGAGATATGATCATAACAAACTACAAAATAAAATAAGCTATATACAAAGTCACAACCATGAACCTAGATGTGAAAGAGTTTGCAATTTCACTACCAATCAAGCATTCACAAGAAAACACTACTCAAAATTAGGCCCAAATAACAAGTATCACACAAATCAAAATGGTCTTTTCTTTTCTCTCCAAAAAATAATAAAAATAAAATTTACTTCCTAAAAATATAAAAGACACTCGGTTCAAAGAAACTATCCTCAGGAAACGAACAGAAAACAAAAGCCAAGGAACCCATCCTAAAAAAAGAAAAGACTCAATAAAAGAGTAAAAACTAGGAATCATTCCTCCACCCCACACTTAAAAAGATGCTATGTCCCCAAAGCATCAAATAAAATTTAAAACAAGGGTTAGAAAAACTCCCTGAGGCCTCTAGGCCTAACTAGTAGCATGTTCTCTTAATTTTCATCAAGGGTTGTACGCTTCCCACACTTAAGCTCTTACATGCTTCTTTGCTTCAAATTCTTGGGTACTCAGACTTTCCCTAATCTGCAAAAACAAGTTCAAAAGAAAAAAAGTGACACTAATAAAATACGATAACATAAGAATATATTTATTTTTATTTTAAAAAAGAACATAACTAAATAAAAAGAAAAAGTTTAACCTAGAAAAACAATTAATTTCTAAGTCCCTGGAAGCGGCGCCGAAAACTTGTTGCTTTCAATTGCACACGCAAGTGTACATGGTCGCGCAAGTAATATAGTGGCCCTAAAAGAGTCGGATTATGGAACCGAAAGGACTTGTCAATTAACTATTTACTAAATTATACTAATTCTAATTATTTATTTAAGGGGAGGATTTCAAATGATGAATATATATTAACTAAACTAAAAATAAAGATAAAATAACTAAAAAAAAATTAACTAAGAAAATATAGATGTTTATACAATAAATGAATGAATCGATCTAGGATTATAATTTAACTAACAATCATGTTTAGCATCAATTTCATCAACTTATTTGATTATCTAGTTATTGATTCACGCGGTTGATAATATAGTCATGATCTCCCGACCTCTAACCGTCTACCACAATTGACAGCCTAACTACATCGTTGAGCGGGGATAAACTGAACCAACTATGGAGCATTAAGTTGTCCTCCCGTATTTGAGCCAAGCAAGGCACCTAGGTATATTCCTATCCTAAACATAAATCAATTCAAGTGACATGCAAGAAAAAGATCATGCTTCTTATATTCCACGTTCTATCCCTCTATTCCTCTCCCGAGTACAAAAGAAGACAATAAATTTATTCTAATGGTGATCAAGCATCAAAATAGTAATCACAAGAATATAAGAAAAACTAATATGATAAACAAATCATGCCGAATATAAAATCCCTAAGCAATCATATTGTAAGTAAATATAATCCAAGAACGAGAAGTTTAAATCCACATAGACATAGATCAATTACAATAAATCATTCAAATATAAGATGTAAAATAAATAAAAGAGAAGAAAAGAAGAAACCCTAAATCAAAAGTTAATTTCTACATTGTATCCTCCTCTCTTAATAATTATTCTTATCGACTATTTATAGATATAGAAAATCCTGAATAAAATAATTGAGTCCAAAACAAATTAGCAACTCAAAACCTCAAAGGAGTTGAATTCCACGTGAACAGTAGCCGACTCCAACACTTCATCGTCTCGCCTTGGATAGTTGCCACGTGACACATGCATAATTCCTTCAAAATTCGCATTCTGCAGCACTTTGCCATATATATAAAAAAATGTTATTATTATATTGAAGTTAATCTATTAAGCTGCCTGCTTGATTTCCTTCTGCAATCTTCTTATTTAATTTGTTTTAGCTCCAAATTTCTTCATCTTCACACCAATTTAATCTTACAAATAAAATATACTATGAATCACAATTCATGAAATTCAGGCTCAAAAAGGTCAAATATAAATACTAAATGTGAGGCTAATAATGATTAAAAATATGTATTTTAGCCTCACATCAGAAGTCTCGCTATCATAATCTTTTTCGTTCTACTCCTATCCAAGCTTGAGGTAAGTAATTCCTCTTGAGTTTGGTGGTTTGGGACTCATGTGTGCTATATGTGTTCTTTATGATTTCTTCATGATATGGATGTTCTTGAGAAAATTCATGTTTAGTATAAAGTGAGTTTTCATGATTTATATGTTTCTCATGTTGATTGTGCATTTTAGTATGATGATGACACATTTGACTTTATGAGATGATTTGATGAACATGCTTTGCTATACTTTTGATGCTATGGCATATTGGCTCCATAATGTTGTGTTGAGCTTGATTTTAGTTGGAGAAGGTAGTTCCTCCTATGATTATGTGACATGATGAGTTTTGTACATAATGGGTTGTGGATGTAGCTTTTACTTCCTTGTGTTGCATTGATCATGTCTTAAGATGGAGTTGATGTTTCCTCCTTTGAATTGTGCATTATTTTGATGTTGCATACATGATGGACTGCTAGTCTTGAGTCTTTATTTTCGTAAGGTATCTAAATTGTCATTCGTGGATAAATGTTCCCAAGGGGGAGATAATGTAACACTCCGGAACTTGTAGACTAAGCTAGAGCTAGATGTTAGGGTTAGAGCCTTAAAAACACCTTCCCGTACCATAAAAATCATGTATTCATGTTAGAACGTCAAGACCTAAGCCCAAAGGACCAACCTTGGGTCCTTGAGAAAAAGACCTATAGGGATGCCAGGCAGTGACCCACGAAAGGCACCCACGCCTCCTGGATCAACCCATGCCCCGTAGGGGGGAAGCGTGGGTGAGGCCTTTTTGGAATCTACCTAAAGAAGTAGCCACGGGTAGGAACCATGCCTCGTGGATGGGTCCACACCATGTGGCTTGCATCCGTAGGACAAGCCCCCCAAATTCAGGTCCCAGTCCCTCGACCCACGTTTGACCAGAACGGGCCGTGGGCCCAGTCATGGTCTGTAGGTGAGGGGATCGTGGGTCACACCTAGAAGGCCATTGTTTGGGATTAGTTGAGCGGTAGTTTAGGGTTTTCCATTTTAATTAACTATTAAGTGATGTCATTTTGTATTATTTTAGACCAAGTATATAAGTGTTTTTAAGCCCTAAACTAAGTCGCAAAATCATAACTACCCAAATTCCCAAATTCAACCAACTCCCTCTCCAATAGTTCTCTCATTATAACCTCCATTGAAAAAGAAAAAGAAGTTGAAATATAGGGTACAAGGACTCATCTTTTCCACTCAATTTCGTGAGGAATCTTCATAAGGTATGGTGTCTTTTCATCTATAGGTAGCCTTCACCCATAGAGCCATTTCAAAACTTGATTTCAAAGCTTCCAATTTCCCCAAAAGCTAGGGTTTCAATCTAAGTCATAGGTTCTCTTTCTAAACATTTTCAATGGTTTATTTATGATGGATTATGATTGAATTGATGATTTATTGTTGATTTATGATGAAACCCCCCCAAGAACCCATGAATCCCCCATATTACTAAATTGTGATTTCATGATGTGGGTTGATTGGCTATAGAAGCATGTCAATTGATTATGTCTATATTGATTTAGTTTATTGAATCATTATATTCTCCATGCCTAATGTAGTAATTCCAGATGTTTGGGTTGAATATGATTCATGGTCCTTGAAGGGCTAATTATGAGGGTTTGTACATGTTTATGAGAATTGTGTATGAGCTTATTATTCACTTAGAAAGTGAAGATTCTATGACTGTGGTGTAATTTTGGTATTGTCGAATGTTCATTCTGCCCATACCCTTACACACGACTATGCATGAAATTTCTATGACTATGATAATGTTGTTGTGTTGATTGAAAGACTATTCTCATAAACACACTATGAACATGATGTGAAAGGTTTACTCACATATTAATAATTCTAAGGTTGGAAGGCCATTCTCACCTACTGAATCTATGAGCTATCATGATACCATGTTGGATTGAGTGCTATGACATTCTTTCATGAACATGAGCCTAAGTTAAGACTTGTAATGAATAATAAATGGACTTATGGTTAGCACTGAGTGGATATGAATATGAGATGGAAGCTTTTATGTCAGTTAGTCCAGCTTCCCAATGGGTTCCTTTTATTCCAGTCAGTCCGGGTTCCCAAAAAAGTTATCTCATGAGATGGAAACCTTTTATGTCAAACCCCGATCCTACACCCTGGGCAGGACTGGCACTCGAGAACCATTGCTGGCCCTAAGCAAACCCTTGGCCTGACTTACTAACTCAGCAGAAGACTTAAACATAAGAAATAATATCAAACAAGAAACTTATGAATTAAACTTAGAATGTCTTTAAGGATACATTCAGACTAGCCAAAATGGCTACTCAAGTTTCATAGCAAAACATCTGAAATACAAGACTAAAGTACTATAAATTCTCATCTATCAAGCCTCTAAAACAAAGAGAAATGTCAGGAAAAGACCCCCGATCATCCTAACAACTGGAATTCTAGAAAACAATGTAAAAAAGAGTCCTCCGAAAAGCAAATAGGCTCACCAACTGACTCAAAATGCTCAAGTGGATCAACGAGGCGCTGGATGCTGATGCTGGTTAACTCAGTCTGTATCATAAAATGATGTAGGCTAAATGCCATCAGTACATTGAATATACGAGTATGCGAGGGGAATACTAAACATAACATAAGGTTGAAAGGACTCTGAAAAAAACACTTACCTTGGCTTTACTCAACTAATGAATAACTTAACTCAATATAAAGCAATAATACACATGCAATATATTGAAAGCCTTTTAAAATAGTTCAAAGCAACTCAGTTTGTTACATAAATGCAATAACAACTCAACTTACTCATATAATAAAGTAATGTAATAATGTGGGAGTTTCTCTAACCGACAACCACCACTATGAGCCTAAGTGGTGATACAACGTCTATCCCACGCTGCCAGAACTATCTTATACTTTGCCGCGTTATAGGACACCTTAACTAAGTGGATCCACTTGTCTATGCTATAAAGCACTGAAGGAGTCATCTAAAAAGTATGATCCTTTACTACCCATGATGGCTACATGGTTTACGGAGACTTGAGTTATTATGAACTCGCGTCCCCATATAGGTGCTCAATACTAATCCCAAATATTCATAGCTCATATGTTTTTGAAACAAAAAGTCATTCTTTGGTTTGACATAATTACTCAAAACTTAGTTTCAAAGGTCTCTTGGAAATCGGTGTTTCCCTTCTTGCTCAAATGTGAAAACATTTTTAACTCTTGGGAATACCTAGTTCCCGTATAATCTTTGAAGAATTGAAATTTACTCTTAATCTTTACTCAACTCAAAGCTTAAGTCTTAAAACAAAGTTAAAACGTTTGTGAAAGACTTTTGGAAAACTTTATGAACTTCTCTTGACATAACTCTTAGCGTCTTGAGTTGACTCTTAACTTTCCTTGAAATGAATTATGGATTCAAGGTTCATGATCTCATGTTTATGGATGATTTCATGATGTTTAGACGTACCTTAGAGTGTTGGAATCAACTAGAAAACATAGGTACATTGCTAAGGAACTAGTACGGAAAGATGGGGGAAGAATGGGAAGAACTGGCATCCCTGGCTCTTTGAGAGGCGCGGGGCGCCAACTTTAAAACTTCAGAGGCTGGGGTGGGGCACTCTGGCTGGCACGGCACCCCAGAGTCCAAACTTCAAAGGCCACTTCTTGGGGCACTGAGAGGGTCGGCGCCCCAGGCCCCTGTCCTGATGCACTCCGACTTTACTCCTTCGTTTTTCAACTCTAATCCCCCTATTTCGACTTGGTTCTTTCCCCAAACACTAAGGAACAACTAAATCATCAATATATGCAAGATCCAACTCGAAATCACACCTAAATACATGAACCAATCTCAAGAAACTTCAACAACAAGAACCAACAAGATTTCAAATGAATTAACATTAAGAACTCATAGGATTTGCTTTCAAATCTATACAACTTCGCTGAATTTAATCATGATTGATGCGTAGGTGAACTAACCAATGCTATGTGATCTCACATACCTCTTAGGGATCACTCCTTGATGAAATCCACAAGCGATTCTTGAAGAACTTGACGATTCTTGCTCCTTCTCCTCTTCTTTTCTCTTCTCTCAAAACCCTAACTTAGTTTTTCAAAGCGTAAACTGACCAAGTTCAGTTTACACCCCAAATAAATTCCTAAAAACGAAATGAAATAATAGGATAAGGAAAAATGCATAATGCCCTTCTAAAATCCGGATTAGACTTTCCTTATTTGAATTGTCCAACTTCAAATGGGCATATCTCACTCATACAAACTCGGAATCACGCAGACTCGGTGTCGTTGGAAAGATAATTCCAAGATCTTTCCTACGGTATCTGGAAGAAAACCTAACTCATGATGAGACAGGAGTTATAGTCATTTTAAGTTGACCAAAAACCCAAACTTAACATAACTAAACAAATTTCTAGATTTTTCATTCTTTCCTAAAATGACTATTTCCAATTCTAAATCTTTCTAGTTCTTTCAATTAGCGAGATGTTACAATATATCCCCCTTGGGAAAATTCATCCTCGAATGAGATTACTCTTAATAGGCTAAGAATGTAACATCTAACATTCAGCTCAAACACCCAACAAGCAATGCAAATACAACATGCCAACTTATAAATTAAAGAGTACTAAGAAGAGAATTACTACCTTGATCTGGAATTTCTCCGGTCTCAACGAGATGTGGATACCTATTTTTCATATCGTCTTCAGCTTCCCAAGTAGCTTCCTTAACAAACTGGTTCCTCCAAAGAACTTTGACCGATGCTACTTCCTTAGTCCTCAACCTGCGAACTTGGCGATCTAGAATCTGAACCGGAATCTCCTTATAAGATAAGTTATCCTTGATACCAATATCTTCAGTTGGTATGATAAGTGAAGGATCTCCCATGCATTTCTTCAATGTGGAAATATGAACTACAGGATGAACTGCTGCTAACTCTTGTGATAACTCCAACTCATAAGCTACATTGCCGATCATCTTGGATATTCTGTAAGCACCAATATACCGGGGACTAAGCTTCACCTTCTAACCAAATCTCATAACACCCTTCATGTGTGAAACTTTCAATTATACCCAATCATCTACTTCAAACTCTAACTCCCTTCTCCTAACATCAGTGTAGGATTTCTGACGACTCTGTGCTATTTCCAACCTCTCCTGGATGACTTTCACTTTCTCCATAGCTTGATGAACTAAGTCTGGTCCTATCAACCCTGCTTCACCAACTTCAAACCACCCAATAGGAGATCTGCATCTTCTCCCATAAAGAGCCATTTGGATGCTAGAGTGGTAACTATTGTTATAAGCAAATTTAATAAGAGGTAGGTGATCATCCCAATTACCTTTGAAATCAATCACATAAGCCCTCAACATATTCTCCAAGGTCTGAATAGTGCGATCTGCTTGACCATATGTCTGAGGATGAAAAGTAGTACTTAAGTTCACCGTTGAACCCAAGCCTTTTTGAAAGGATTTCCAAAACTCTGCAGTAAATTGGGCACCTCTATCTGAAATAATCGAAACTGGCACCCCATGTAGTCTAACTACCTCTTGAATATACAACTTAACATAATCCTTTGTTGTATGGGTAGTCTTTATCGGCAAAAAATGGGATGATTTTGTCATTCTATCGACAATCACCCAAATAGAATCATGCTGCATGCGAGACCTTGGTAAACCTGTGATGAAGTCCATAATGATCATCTCCCACTTCTATTATGGAAGTTCAATATTCTGAGCCATACCACCGAGCCTTTGATGCTCTACCTTAACTTGTTGGCAATTCGGACACTTAGCAACAAACTCTGCAATGCCCATCTTCATACTACTCCACCAATAAACTTCTCTGAAGTCATGATACATCTTTGTGGAACCCGGATGAATGGAATATCTAGAGCTATGAGCTTCCTCCATGATCCTCTCTTGAAGTTCATCCACCCTTGGTACACACAACCTACCTTGATACCTCAGTACGCCATCTCCCCTTGTTGAAAAGTCAATACTTTTTGTTTATGAACATTTGCCTTTAATCCAAGCAAAAGAGGATCTTGGTCTTGCTTTTCTTTTACTTCTGACACTAATGATGATTCAGCCCCACTCATCACCACTACTCCTCCTTCTGTGGAATTCATTAGTCGGACTCCCAAGCGTGCAACTCTGTGCACATCTTTTGCTAGCTCTTTCTTAACTTCCTAAAAATGGGTGGTACTACCCATAGATAACCTGCTCAAGGAATCAGCAACAACATAAGTCTTACCTGGGTGATAAAGAATAATCATGTCATAATCCTTGAGTAATTCTAACCACCTCCTTTGTTTGAGATTAAGCTCTTTCTGAGTAAACACATACTGAAGACTCTTGTGATCGGTGAACACATCCACATGAACACCATAAAGAAAATGACGCCATATTTTTAAAGCAAATACTACGGTAGCCAATTCTAGATCATGGGTTGGGTAGTTCTTCTCATGAACTTTCAACTGTCTGGAGGCATAAGATGTAACTTTGCCATTCTGAATTAACACACAACCCAAACCAACTCTAAACGCATCACAGTACACAACAAAGCATTGCGTGCCTTCTGGTAAGGTCATTACTTGGGCAGTAGTCATCCTTTTTTTAAATTCCTGAAAGCTTTTCTCACAAGCTTCAGACCATTGAAATTTCACTGTTTTTTGAGTTAACTTGGTCAAATGGGATGAAATAGATGAGAACCCCTCTACGAACCTTGTATAATAGCCAGCCAAACCCAAGAAACTCCTAATGTTAGTTGGAGATGTGGGTCTAGGCCAATTCTACACTGCCTCTATTTTCTGGGTATCAACTTTAATTCCCTCTCCAGACATAGTGTGGCCTAAGAATGCCATAGACTCAAGCCAAAACTCACACTTAGAGAACTTGGCATATAACTCCCTATCCTTTAAGTTTGGAGAACTATTCTGAGATAACTAGCATGATCTTCTTCATTCATCGAATAGATTAGTAT
Source organism: Solanum gracilifrons (assembly GCA_029582605.1). NCBI lineage: Eukaryota > Viridiplantae > Streptophyta > Magnoliopsida > Solanales > Solanaceae > Solanum > Solanum gracilifrons. Next base: position 29,843 of record JAJOOH010001469.1, read on the forward strand.
GTCATCAATGAATACGATAAAAAACATATCTAAATAAGGTTTGAATACTCTATTCATAAGGTCCATAAACAATGCAAGCGCATTGGTCAAACCAAAGGACATAACTAGGAACTCATAATGACCATAACGGGTCCTGAATGTTATCTTTGGAATATCACATTCCCTTACTCTTAAGTGATAGTAGACCGATCAGAGATATATTTTAGAGAAACAAGTAGCCCTAAAGCTGATCGAAAATATCATCAATTCTCGGAAGAGGATGCTTATTCTTGATGGTAACTTTGTTCAACCGGTAATCTATACGCATCCTAAGGGAACCATATTTCTTTCTCACAAATAAGACCAGAGCGCCCCAAGGTGATACACTTGGTCGAATAAACCCTTATCTAGAACATCTTTCAATTATTCTTTAAGCTCTTTAAACTCTGCTGAAGCCATTCTATATGGCAGAATAGATATAGGACGAGTATCTGGAAGGACATCTGTACCAAAGTCTATTTCTCTCTCAGAGGGACTCCGGGAAGATAATCAGGAAAGACTTATGGAAACTCTTTTACTACTGAAACTGACTCCATATGAGGTATCTTAACACTAAAGTCATTAACTCGGACTAAGTGATAGACACACCCCTTGGAAACCAACTTTTTCACCTCAAGGTACAAAATGAAACAACCCTTAGGCACTGCTGAACTACTACTCCACTCTATAACTGGCTCATTAGGAATTTGAAACCTAACAGCTCGAGTTCTACATTCAATGAAGGCATAACAGGCATGAAGACAATCCATACCAAGAATGACATCGAAATTTACCATGTCTAACTCAACTAAATCAGCCATGGTGTTCTTGTGATTGATGGAAATGACACAATCACGATATACTCGCTCAGCTAGAATCGACTCCCCAACTGGTGTAGAAACACAAAAGGGTTCACAGAGTTTCTCAGGAATAACATCAAAATTAATTGCAACATAAGGAGTGACAAAAGATAAACTTTTTCTTGGGCCTAGAAAAGCATAAAAATAAAGAGTAAAGACTTTGATCATACCAGTGACAACATCTTAAGAATTCTCTTGCTCTTGACGACTTGTGAACGCATAAAGGTGGTTTGCTATTGCCCTGATTCCCATTACCTTGGTGATTCTTAGGGCACTTTTTCATGAAGTGAACCTCTTGTCCACACTTGAAACAATCTGTGGAGCCATCGCGACACTTACCTCGGTGGGTTCTACCACACTTAGCACATGTAGGAGCCCAGTTACCTCCTTGTGCCTCACTACCCTGAGATTGGGCAGGTCTAGCCCTGAAGTTCTGTGAATTCTGACTATTGTACTCACCTTTGTTTCTGGGTTCAGGTGCACTAGCAGATGATGGAGCAGGTCCCTTTTGCTTTTTATAATAGGACGAATGGTTCACATTACTTCTTTGCTGCCCGGACTCATTTCTTGTCTTTGCTTTCTTGTTTCTAAACTCCTCCCTATCCCTCAACTTCTCTTCCTCAACCTGCTGCACATAGACCATCAACCTTAATATATCCATGTCGCCTATTAGTATTGCAGCCTTACCTTCCTTACTCGACAGACGAGACAACCCAGCAACAAACAAACTCATTCTACTCCTCATATACACAACCATCTCCGGAGCATATTAGGACAATTGTGTGAACTTTAAATCATAGTAATGAACACTTAGAGAATCTTGCTTAAGGGTGAGAAACTCTCGTACCTTGGCCTCTCTCATTTCTCTGGGGAAGAAACGCCCCAAGAAGGCCTCCTCAAAACAAGCCCAACTCGCAGGTGGTGCTCTCTCAACTCCACCCTTCTTCCACTGTTCAAACCAAGTCCTAGCAACATTCTTTAGTTGATATACAGCTAGTTCAACTCGTTTAGCATCAGTAACGTGCATGACCTCAAATACCTTTTTCAATTCCTCAACTAAATTCTCCGGATCCTCAGTAGCGCTTGAACCAGTGAAACTTGGAGGATTCATCCTCAAGAAATCTAAGATTCTTGAAGTATTGACTTCTTCTTATCGAGCCCCTCTTTGTTGCCCAGCTTGGTTAGTCACACCTTGGCGTAACATCTTGATCGCTTCCCTGAACTCAGCATTGCTGATTTCCCCTTGGGGTTGCACTTCAGGTGCATTGGGTACCCCTCGTTCCTCAACATTATGCCTAGTATGACGACCTCTGACAGCTCTTCGTAGATGCATGATTTCTGAAACACACGTGCAAGCACGAATTAGAAGAAACTTTTTAGGGATAAACTCTATCGCACGAAATGAATATGAAAGAAGTGAGATAATTTCCTAAGTGTCACAGCCTCCTAACTATAGATGTGGCGAGCTTCACATCGATAACTAGGACTCTACTAACACGTCTTCATAGACTCCTCATGGATCTTGAACTCTATGCTCTGATACCAAGTTTGGCATTCCCCGAGCCTACACCCTAGGCGGGACTGGCACTCGAGAACCATTGATGTCCCCAAGCAAACCCTTGACCTGGTTTACTTACTCAAAGGAAGACTTAAACATAAGAAATAATATCAAACAAGAAACTTATGAATTAAACTTAGAAAGTCTTTACGGAAATGTTCAAACTAGCGAAATGGCTACTCAAGTCTCATAGAAAAACATCTTAAATACAAGACTAAAGGACTATAACTACTCGTCTATGAAGCCTCTAAAACAAAGAGAGATGTCGGGACAAGACCCCCGATCATCCTAACAATTGAAATACTAGAAAACAATGTAAAAAAGAGCATCCAAAAAGCAAAAAGGCTCACCAACTGACTCTGAGTGCTCAACTGGATCAACGAGGCACTGGATGTTGATCCTGGTTACCTGCGTTTGCATCATAAAATGATGCAGGACAAATGGCATTAGTACATTAAATGTACGAGTATGAGAGGGGAATACTAAACATAACATAAGCTAGAAAGGAATCTGAAAGAAACACTTACCTTGGCCTTACTCAACTCATGAATAACTCATTATAAAGCAATAATACACATGCAATATATAGAAAGCTTTTTAAAACAGTAAAAAGCAACTCAGTTTGTTAAAGAAATGCAATAACAACTCAACATACTCATATAATAAAGTAATGTAATAATGTGGGAGTTTCTCTAACCGACAACCACCACTATG
>JAJOOH010001470.1:0-43382 GCA_029582605.1 Solanum gracilifrons
TATATATTTGGTGCAGAATTCCACCAACAAAAATGGCGGACAAAGAGTCACTATCCGTCTATTTTGCTAAAAGAAAGAAATAAATAAAAAACGATGGTTAGCGTTGCAAATTGGTCGCATTTTTGGAGCGACCTGGTCCATCATTTTCTCAACTCTTTTTAGTAATGTATATTCTACATTCACGCACTTAAAAATTATAATTGATAATTTTGATATATAAAATTTTCAAATACATCGCTTAGAATAGTTACTTTTTCTTTTTAAAAAAAAGACTTGAAAAATTGATTGATCAGAGTTTGATGTAATATTTTGCTATTGATACGGTGCATGTATAATTGCTTATAGATGGATAAGCTAAAGAAATTTGAGTGCGGGGTATAAATTTATTTTAAATTTATGTATTCGACAGAACATGAAAAATATCAAGAAGCCCTTGTAACAAACACACTTGTCCTCCCAAAATTATATAATATTTTTCTTATTTTTTTTTAATATTGATTTTCATATGGAATTCACATGCAAAGAAAATACCTCAAGACCAGTATATTTTATATATACATATATATATATTGACCCAATGAAGTAACAATACATATTATTTGGACCAATTTATTAATAATATTGTAATTTTTGATTAAACTATTAATAATAAGGATAATTTTGACTGAATGCCATTCTTTTAGGAAAATGATAATAATAATCTCAGACCAAACTATTAATGATAAGGATCATATTCTTATTCTTTTTGAAAAATGATAATGATAATTTTAACCAAACTATTAATGATAAAGGATAATTTTGACAGTCAATGTCATTCTCTTTGGAAAGTGATAATAATAATTTTAGACCATAAAGGATAATTTTGACAGTCAATGTCATTCTTATTGGAAAATGATAATAATAAGTTTAGACCAAACTATTAATGATATGGGTAATGTTGACTGGTAATGTCATTCTTTTCGGAAAAACGTTACAAAAATTTGGAAACTAATTCTTGACCCTTTTTTTTTCTGTGCTCATTCGTTCCTATAAAGTCCACAACACCTTAATCAATTTTTGTGATCATTTTGATACAATTTGATAAGTAAACTTCTTGTGATACTTATTAGGAATCATGAAGAACTTTTCCAATGCAGTTGTCTTTGGATTTTTCCTCTTCATTGTTCTTGGTAAGTTACATTTTATTTAATTAATAAAATGTTCATGAAAATTTGTGAATCTATTGCATATAATATTTCCAAAGTAGTAGTATGAAAATAGTATGTATATAGGATTATAATTTGATTTAGAATGTTTTGTTTAGTGAGGATGTGAATATTTGACTTCTAGATTATTGAAATTTAGGCAAACGATGAAGACTTGGAATCCATGAATCATCCTATGTATAAAATATAAAGTTAAATTTTTTTTTTGTAAGACTACTTGTATCAACAACTAACATATCAATACAAAAGTTGAATACCCTTAATCCAAAGAAATAGAATGCTCCAGAAATAGTACTTCAAGATTCATTATGTGTCTAAAAACTTTTATTCTTCTTGACATCTGTTATTTTGGTACAAATCTTTTTAATTCTTAAAATAAAACACTTCCACCAATTTTAACTTATAGGAATCAACCTTAATTTGTGTTTAGGTGAATCATGTTGTTGTCATTCATTTTAAAATGTCTTAATTTTGAAAAAATAATAATTTTAGACAAAAACCAATTATACCTGTAATGTTTTTTTTTCACTTTACAAGTGTTTTTATCTTTGTTTTTCTCTTCCCAATGTGTTCTCCTGCATGCCTCAACTTGAGGTACTAACTTCATATTCATTAAATAATGAATTATTTTTAAATCTTATTCTTTCTTTCTTTGTTTGTCTAAAACCAATGTAGTTACTACAACAAAAGGAGCTAAAGTATGTCTATTTCCCTTTGAAGTCCCCCAACCTTGTGACTCAAATAACTGCAATACCCAATGCAAGCAACAATTTGGACAAAAGCCACCAAGTGCTGTCAAAGGGCCACTTCTTGGAGGAAGTTGCATTGGTGAAAATTGTTTTTGCTCTTTTTGTTGCAAAGAGAAATGTGCTGATTTGCATTGATGAATTCTCTTACTTGCTATTTCTTTAAAAGTTCATATGGACTTTGGAAAGAAATATATAGAAAATTTAAATCAAAAGTTTAGTTGTATTTGATTGTTGGAGAATTATATGTTGTTTGCTCAAGTCTATTTAACATGGAAGGATTGAATTTATTTTGCGGGTTCAAAGGCACAAAACAATTATTTTGGAAATTATTTCAAGCAAATGTGTATTCCCTCCTTATTTTTGATAGAATAACCCCATGATATGCTTAATATTATACCTAAAAGATAATGTAATATACGGTTGGATGAAAATACAATAATTCAATAAGACTGGGAAAATATTTAACAAAGAACAATCGACAAAAGCTACCGATAGGATGAATACTTGACTAAAAGTCTAATTTCTATCCCCTAATGATAGAGAAAATTGTGTGTGAATTAATAACTCAAATTGATAATTGAGTTAATTGTAAAACTATTACGTTTAAAGAACTAAGGTTGCGTCCTCCTTTTATGGAATGCACCATTTTAGGTTTTCATGAAACTGTAGATAATTTTATTTTTTAGATATACACTCGATCCATATACCATCACACAATTTCTGCCAAGAAATGAACGATTTCTCTCAATATAATTTTTCCAAATCTAAACGAGTTATTTAAAAAAGAGCGATCGACATATGCAAAGTAAATAAAATATATTTTTACGAAAATTTATTAAATGAGGGTTAACACTGGAGTTCTTGCTTATAATTTTACCAATTCTTAAAACTAAAGTATCATAATATAGGTTACTATGTGCAACCACCAACCACCGATAAAACTGAAAAGTATTTTTTTTTTCTTTTTGGTCCCTTGGACCATTTTATTATAGAAGCAAAAAAATCATATAATCCAATTCAGGTCCAAAAGTGACCCGACCCAACGGTTACAAACAAAAGCAAAAAGCAGCTATCAGACACTCTTCAAGAAATGTTTGAATGTTTTCTCTCTTGTCTCACCCGCCACCCCTGTAGCTCTTCCTCCTTGACGCCATTGCCACAAGACAAAGATGAGCTTCATTTCTGCCTGTTTCAGCTGCCATGGTGAGTGTATCCCTTTTTCCGTTCTCCTTACTTTTTTTTTCTAGCTCCATTTTGCTCTGATTTCAGGTGGATTCAGCCCTCGCCTGAATCGTTGTCTTCTTTCTACCCAGTCCAGTACTTGCCCTCTCTATTGTACTTGATATTGTCTTGTAATCCTATATTCATTGCTTAATTTGATCAAGTTTGTTATGATTGAATCTGATGAATATCCTTGAATGTGTGCTTTCTTTTATTCTTCAATTACTGTTGCTGAACTGCCCTGTATTTCCTCTTATCTTGGGTGTTTTGATATGAATATTAAGGATTTGCGACTTATTTGCATTCAGAATCTTCCTACAAATGCTGGGAAGCTCTTGAAAATTATTGTATATCTGCTTGCCTTCTTGCTCATATACCCTATTTGCTAATGAATCTGCAAGATAATTTTCTTCCCTGTAAACATGTGTGACATGGATGTTGAGTAGTTGTTGTACTCTGATAATTGCCTAGTATATATCTGCCATCTCCCAGGGAATCTACCATAATCCTCTTAAAAAAATCATCATACATAAAGAGTATGTTTCTAGAATAACATTTTGTAACCCTTTCTCTTTACAGACCTTTAAAGCTTCCAAAATAGCCCTCGCTTCTGCCTCCATATTTGTAGTAACTCCAATAGATTTTGCTTGAGCATAGAGTAGATTTCCTTCACTATATCTCAAGCAAAACCCATATGTACTCAATCCTAGATTGCCTCTACAAGCCTCATCTATATTACAGTTAATAAATGTACCTTCAGGGGGTCTCCAAGCTAATGGTTGATAATACAATTTGGATTTGTACATCCTAAGCATCTGCACCATGGTTGGCCATTCATCTAGTAATCTTTTCATCCATGGGAATCACATCACAATCAATTGCCTTATTAGTGTCTGTACTTGTACCACCATGTTGTGGAAATTGATGTCTCCACCATGTCTTCTGGCATTTCTTCTCTTCCATAGTATCCACATTATTAAGGAGGGTATTACTCTGCAAACACTCATCAATTTTGATGGACCTTTGAGCCTCCAGAATTTAAGTATTACTTGTTGTAAGTGCATGTTGTCAATGTTGATACGTGCAAAAATAACAAATTGCTTCCATAGCTTGTTGGCTATGGGAGCAGTTAGTAATAAATGGCTCATGGTTTCCTCTGCATAAGTGTCACATCAATGGCATCTAGAGACAGTTGTAATTTTCATCCTCTTCAGATTATCATCAGTTGATATTCTCCTCCTCCATACTCTCCAACAAAAGAAATTTATCTTAAAAGGAACTCCCCTTATCCACATTAATTCATAACACTGTCTAGGCTCATCTCTTTTTCTCACAAGATCCCAAGCTGATTTATCTGAGAACACTCCTTCAGTGTTGGCCATCCACCATGGTCTATCGTCATTTCTTCCTTCTATTGGAGGTTTGATTGTTTCCACAATATGCTCTACCATATCCTCTGATAATTTTCTCATGAGCTTAGGAATATCCCAATTTCCTTGGTTGATGAATTCTTTCACCTCAATTTCCTCCTCCCCTGAATGATTCCCTTCTATATAATAAAGTGCACCTTACTTTGTCCAATTGTCAAATCAGAAGCTTTAGTTTCCAACAAGAACCTGCCACCAGATTTGATGTTCAACTTCTTCCCTTACCATAATCATTTTTCTCCATATATGAGAAGCTCCTCTGCCCTGCACTAGGATAGGATGTAACTTTTTACAATATTTATTCCACATATAAGCACTCCATAGAGATATGCTCACCCTGAAAATCCACCAAAGCTTTTGACACATCCTGTATAGTCTGAAGCTCAAACCCTCTTCCTCCTTGGGCAAACACATCTTATCCTATGAAATCCAATTTTTATTTTTAGCACCAGTGGTATTTCCCCAATAAAACTTAGCAAAGATACTGTGAAGCTGATTACAGACTAGTGGACTCATAGCTGAAAGTATATACTACTAGAAAATAGGCCTATGGCAACAAACATAAAACAGTTGCAATAGATAGTAAAACCGTCGCAATAGATCTATTGTGACGGTTCAACACCCGTTTCATCTGATTGCGTAGCAATAGATTTATTGCAACGGTTTTGACAACAGTTTTAGAACCGTTGCAGTAGGTGTACCTGTTGCAACAATTTTTCCTCCATTGCCATATGACACTCTATTGCAACAGTTCTTTTATCAATTGGAACGGCTTAAATCCATTGCAATATGTTTTATGCAACAACTTTTTTTATACTATTGCAACAGTAAATATAGACTATTGCAACACATTTTATGGGTTATGATTTGTTGATCATCTGCAACAGTTTGTTTAGGCCATTGCAACTATTCAATGAAACAACAATATACTAATTATTTATATATTAAAAATAATACTCCAAAATTTAAATAAATCAGGATAAGAAGTATTCACCAACATAATCATAGTCCAAATTTTCCAGCTGGTGTTATTAACTCTATATATAAAATATTGTTTGACAATTCAAGACTTGGCATGCATAAATTTACAAAAATTTAATTAAGAAATATGGTATTCCTAAAATGTTAAAGATCTCTAGCAACAATCAACGAGCACTCTTTTCGTAAAGTCTTCACTGCTTTTGTCTTCCATTTATTCATTTGTTTCACCTATAAAAGATCATAAATAAGTTAACGCAATAAAATTCGCAAAACTATAGTCTCAATGACCTCAATATAGAAATATATAAAACGATTGAAAAAAGTGTAGGGTATGCAGATTAAGTAATACGACAATATTCAAATCTTCTCCATAAGATAGTATTGCATAGTGAGTGGAAAAAAAAGAGTTTTAGAAAATGCATAGCCACTGGCCTTGTCTTTAGCCTAGCCACTGACATTAGCTTAAAACAGTGGAAACTATTATCACTATGAAAGAGTAATCCTCCGAGGGACTTCATCGAAACTTCATCATCCAAAGGTTAAACATTATACATTAGCCTCCACCGTGCTTCGAGAAGTTAAAAAACTTTATGTAGCTTTCTTAGTTATTTGCTTTCAAAACAACTACTAGCTTTGTTAAGATTGTATTTAGCACTTCAGATTGCAAAACAAAAATGCAGAGGACATGAAGTAGTAAAGCAGATACACATAACATCTGTACAATCTCACATTCTCTTGAATTTACAAGATTTTCACATTAAAACAAGAAGCATAAAAGAAGTTGGCATACAAAGAATTTTGAACATTGACCTTTTATCGCGAGAATAATTTTTATTTTACATGGGAGTACAAGAGTTGTTTGCAGATAACTTGCTATCAACTTTGCATCAGCAACCTGCAAATTGACATGGAAAATCTGCCAACAAATTCAATCCAATTCGCCCCTTACTCCAATTTGGAGACAACACAACCAGTAAGTACGTTGATATCATCTTAAGTTAAAGTTTCATTAATTTCGCATCCTAATTCCTAGCCCTATTCTAAGAATCTAACGAGATAAGAAAAACTCATGAATATTATTTATAGTGAGGGGAGTATAGAATTACAATCAAAACGAAGTCGTTAGGATGATAACACAACTCTTAAAAGTTATACAAAAAGAAATAAGATATATGCTAATCACCCGAATCCAGGATTGATTAGGAATTAAATTTAACAGAAGAATAAATCAAATAGTTTGACAACGACAAGGATTCGTTTATTTATAATTGTTTTGGAGAGAGGAAGAAAAATGCTACTCATAATTTAATTATCTCTTTAATGTAACACATGACCTAGAGCTCGTTTTGAATTTTCTCAATTTAATGTGTTTAAGTCAAAATAGCTTTTACGAATTTTTGTAGTGGTTGGCTATAAGACAATCCAAAATGTTAACAAAGACAATGGGCTACATCAAAGCCGAAGACATGTTAATCTGCTGGCTCTTATTTAAATACGCCTATTCAAGGTCAATCTCGTGTTTCTTGTTTTAGTTATCTCAATTAGAATATCTGGTTTGCTAATTAAATCTCTGTATTATCCAATTGACAACCAATTTTCAAGTATTGCTATTAAGGCCAACACTGCTCTTCAGAAGGTATCAACTAATAAATGAAAGCATTTTTGCCAAATCTTACTAGTAGTTGATAACAAACTTGCAGGTGATACTAGCAATGGAAAAGTTGGTTGTTATCTGTCATTCTGCACCAATGCTGCTGGACACAAGACCAGGCTATGAGGTTCCAACATCCAATATATAACAAATTTTAGAATAATATTTATGTTAACACAAAACAATACTACTTGTTACACATTCAAGGTAATTACTACAAAATTCCTATCTAACTATAACAGTATCTTGAAAACTACTAGAGAAATCAGATAAATTAAAAGGGTTATCTTTGATTAGATGAACAATTGAAACTTGCCAAAAAAATTTAGTGTCATTCATCGAATACAACAGATTCAGTGAAGTCCTAATTTCAACTCTCTAAACTAAGTTGTTGAAAACAAGGTTGAAATCTTGACAGTATCATAGTAATTACTTTCTACACCACTTAATACTGAACCATATGTAATTACTACACTACTGAACACTGAACCATATACATACTAAGAAATGAAAATACAATATCAAGACCAAAAAATAGTAAGAGAAGCTGAAGCAACCTTAAGAGTACAAAAATTGTACTGATTTACCATCCTAGTTACAGGGTCTTTAGCCTCTTCCAATGACATTTGACTCCCTACTCTTGACTTCATCTCTAATTCTACCAAGCTCTTTCTTCTGTTACAAAATCACTTCAAGAAAAAACAGATTTTCTACGAAACTGCTATTAGAAGCTTACTATACTTATCATCACAATGGTGTGTGGTTTAAAACATTTTACTTTTAAAAAAGCAAGGATTTTTAGGGATCACAACAAATAATCAAATCAATAATCAGTACTAGTTCTGCCCCGATAAAAATGCACTTATAATACTTCAGACACAGAATTCTGGAACATAAAGATATGCACTCTTGAATCCATTTCTTGACAACAACAAAAAAATACGCAATTTTGCTTCAAAACTTGTTAATGACAAACTAAACCACACAGAAAGCTCTAACTTTTGTTGGATTTGTATTGAAAGAGTGAATTATTGATTCTAAAGGGATTATAGGACTTCAATGGCTCACATCAAATTACATTCATCTGAAATCTCAATGTAGCAAGTGCAACAAACTTGTGTTGTTTACTTGAAACATTTTGCCCTCTCATTTACCAGAGTGGATGAACTCTTTTTTATAAGGTAAAGGTTTTTGGACCATGTACCAAGAGGATGAACTCTTGTGAGTGGTTGGAGGAGATTTCATGATATTACTTATAATGCTTTAGTAATGTATGTGCCACTTATATCTATCAAGACTCAAGAATGTGTATATGTTTAAAACTAATAATGTCATATAATTAAGAATAAACAAACTCGATAATAAACAATAAACACAATATCTCAGTTTTATACCTTCCAAACCAAACTTTAGTGAAACAAATTAATTATTAGAAAAATAGATAATACCTTAGACGAAGAGTGGTCAACTGAAAATCGCTCCACTCCTTATTTCTCCAGTTTGCTTCAAAAACTGTTGCTTTGGAGAAATTTCTCTTATTTTGATAAAACTTGGTACTCAGTCTGAGCACAGTGACCTCAGAACGAGACTACTAGTGTGGTCCAATGAAGAACCAGATTCGCTTTTCCCCTGCTTCATTAATTTGAAGTTATAGGCTAATTTAGGTCAGTGATTAGGCCCTCTAAACACCAAATTGAAGGAGTTACCAACTAGGTCCCATGAGTTGCATTTTAAAGAAAATAAGGACTAAATACAGACAAAATCTCTCTACTAAAACAAACTGTAAGAAAATTAGAAAAATAAAGAACCAAATTTACACCATTATTTACACTTGCAGGTGTAATATAAATAACATTGTATCTACATAGTACTTACAGATTCAGTAGATACTTATCTATGTCATCGACGATGACGGCGAGAATAAGAGCAAAATTTGGATACAAGTTCTTTGCTGCTGGTTGGGTAAATGAAGAAGAAGGGAAACATAAATGGAATACAAAAGATATAAAAGCCCTAATTATAAGGTGGGAAAATAAGGAGCCAAATAAAAAGTGTTGCCATACATATTTTATTAAATAACTGTTGCTATAGAGACAACTATAGCAACGAATACTGTAAGTGTTGTAATAGTTATATCTACCGCAACAGTTCTTCTCGTACTGCAACAGTTCAATTAGATAAGTGTTCTAATAGACCCAATAATCTTATGCAACGGGCGAAACCGTTGCCATTGACTATCTATCGCCACGGTTGTATAACCGTTGCAAGAAAAAGTGTTGCCATAGGTTCAATTTCTAGTAATGTAGGTAAATAGATATTGATTGAAGCACATGTGATATCAATATATACTTCCCACCAAAAGTCAAAAACCTATTCTGCCAAGAGTTGATCCTCTTCATCACCTTTTTCACTAAATCCTCAAAATGAGCCTTATTCTTTCTCCAATAGAAAACGGGACAACCTAGGTATATGAAAGGAAAGGAACCCTGTCTAATTCATGTGATTCTTCTTATCTTATTGTTGATAGCAAGAGGAACCTTTTCATGCACATAAAACAAACTCTTGCTGAGGTTTATCATCTGTCCTAAAATTTGCTCATATCCTCTTAATATCTTCATCATCATTCTCATGTAAGTAGGTTGTCCTGAGAAAAATAAGATGATATCATTTGCATATGATAAACTATTTACTTAAGGACTCCATTTTGGTAGACCATATCCTTTGAAATTAGTATCCTCAAACAACATGTTTAAGTTTCTGGATAAAATTTCAGCTCCAATAATGAATAAAGTTGGAGAAATAGGATCCCCTTGTTTGAGACCCCTTGAAGACTTGAAGAATCCAAAAGACTGTCCATTCAGAAGGACAAAGTACTAGTTGTTAGATAACAACCTCCATATCATATCTATAATTAGTTCTGCAAACCCAAACTTCCTCAACACTTCAATAAGGCAAATCCATGTTACTCTATCATAAGCCTTAGCCATGTCAAGCTTAACTACCACATTATGCAACTTATTTCTTTTGTTTATATCTCTTATTATTTACTGGTCCAACAACACATTTTCAGTAATACTTCTTCCCTTAATGAATCCTATTTGATTGGTAGAAATAATCTGAGGCAAAGTAGCTACCAGTTTCCCATGTACTACTCTAGAAATGATCTTATTAACAAAGGTGCTGAGACTAATAGGCCTTAAGTCTCCAAATGTATCAAACCTCCTCCTTTTTTGGTATCAAAACCAAATTAGTATGAGTTATGAATCTGGGCAATTCCTGACCACAAAAGAAATCCTTGACCATGTTGGTTATGTCCTCCTCTATGATATCCCAGCATGTCTGAAAGAAATGACCCAAAAATCCGTCTGGACCATTAGCACTATCACTATTCAGGGCAAATACCATCTTTTTTTACCTCCTCCTTGCTAGGCATTCTAGTTATCATCTCATTCTGATCTCCTGTAATCACTTTAGGAATGGCCTCCAACATGTCATAGTTGTTTGTGAAATTGGTTTTCATGAATTGATCCTTGAACACTGTCACAGCCTCCTCCCCTATAGTTTTAGTTGAGGTGATCAAATCCCCATGAGAATTCTTTATTTTAGCTATGTGCAATTTCCTTTTTCTCCGCTTGACATAAGAATGATTTTTTTTTGTATTCCTATCTCCATCCTGAAACCAGCTGCACCTCATTCCAGCTTTTTGTTTTCAATACTCCTCTTCCAAATGTAGGAACTTTTTGAGATCTGCCTCTGCCTTGCTCAATTCTTCCATGTTGCCTGCAGATGGGTTTATCTCTAATTGTGCCTCTTTCACCTTAATTACATCTTCCAATGTAGCAATCTGTTGAACAATGTTACCAAAGGTTACTTTACTCCATTTAGCCAGTACCTCTTTAAACTTCTTGCTTTTCTTCTGATAAATAGTGAAAGGAGACTCTTCCTCTATTCTTGCCCAGCATTCCTCCACTTACTTTTAAAAATCTGAATGCTTTGTCCAGAAATTCAAAAACTTGAAAGGCCTAGACACCGACTCCTGAGTAGCATTACATGTTACATGTAGAGGGACATGGTTTGACCCCTCCCTAATCAAATGATGTACCTCACTATCAGGCAATAGCTCCATGAATTCATTGTTTCCAGAACTCTGTCTAGTCTTTTAAAAATGCAATCCTTCTCAATTCTCCCATTCCACCAAATAAATTTACTTCCTGAGTACCTAATTTCATTTAAAGCACAATTATTCAAACATTGAGCAAAATCAATGGTTTCCTGTTGTGTGAAAGGAAGGCCACCCAACTTTTCTTCCTCTTTTAATATAACATTGAAATCTCCCCCCACTATCCAAGGTTCTTAAGTATTCATTGCAATCATCTCTAAATCCTCCCATAACTCTAATCTTTCCATAGCATATTGTAGATTCAACTTTCTCCTGTACTCCTCTACTACCAGTGGGCTTTGAAATGGCTCTAAAAGAGAGATATATGTGTAATGATGTCTTCTCTGCAGATCTATTAACCTCTCAAAAGCATTTTGAGATTTAACTGATCTAATATTCTAAAATATAATTTTGTTAATCATTGATCAGATTGATTGGCCTGCCCCTTCCTACTCCTTATTGTTGTATTAAATGGAACAACATTGCCCCTATATTTTTTGTTGCTTTCCTTCAACTTGTTTATCTGCCTAGGTGACAGATCTCCTGATGAAGCAATATCCTCAATGTTGTTATCAATATCCTCTTCTTCTTCCTGCATTCTTCTTTTTTCTGCTTCATCATAGGATATATTATCCAAGAAAAGTGTCTGGTGTAAAGGATTAATAATTTGTATGGGTTGAGGACCTATTGTGTCTGTTGGTGTTCCTGTCTCATACCCACATTATTCTCACTTTGTTTGTTTAAACTTGCATTTTGCACTTCTGTGGGATCTTTCACAGTGTTCTGACAATCTCCCATCTCCCTTATTTCTTGTTGACATATAAAATCATTCAATAAATTTTTTTGTAAAATTACTACACACATATTGGGTCCACAACCTCAATAAATGATTTAGCTACTTAATCTGGGGTGTATTTTGATAACACTCAAATTACTCACAAAAACTATTAAATGAGTAAGCAATCGCTAGCAGTATAAATACCTAACAAAAGAGTCGGGGTCGAATTCCACAAGGATTGATATAATTCGAAAAATTCAATTAGGAAATTAAAGATGTAAACCAATTCGTTGTAGCAATGGGTGGATGATTCCAACAAATTTAATAAAAGAGTTTTTGAATCAATTATCACAATTCAACTAAAAACATGGATTTAAACAAGTAAAAGACGATCTAGGGGTGTGGAGCTGATATAAGCATCAAATAGGGGTACAACTGCTTGCTCAATCATGCTAGACAAACATGGATAGGCTGGGTAATCATCAATGCCATAAATCTTCTTTCGATTTCAATGCATCATATTATAGAATCTCCTTTCAGTCTCATCCATGTAAAATACAAATCAACCCAATACCTTACGAAACTCTCTTTTGAGCAGATTTGACAATTAGAATTGAACCACAATATAACAAATAGAAGGCAATTGCTAAATTTCATGAACCGGGGAAGGGCCTTTAATGTTTGGAATGTAAATTATTGTATTTCGACGTACAACAAAAAAAAAGAGGTTGGACAGTAAGAAATTCTTTGTAGTTTAAAGCATAAATTTGAATAATTTTGTGAAGAACTTTGAATGAATAAATGATCTGGTAGGTTGGTAATATAATAGGTTAATTGAATTACTCAAAGTATGAGTAAATATAGTTCGATGAAGTGAGAATCAATCATGGCATTCCGTGGGTTGGCTATTTCAATTAGCCAAAAAAAAGATATTTTGACAAGAGAACGATATAATGTGATTATAGATTGATTGGAGGGAGTCATACAAATTACTTGAGATGACGAGTTTTGTATTTCGACACAAACACTCTGAGTAGTAGTCTTACACCACAACTTGTGTCTTATAACTTTCATGATTTTCACATGGTTTATAAGGTGAATGCTTTATCGAATGTTTTGAACTTGCATATGGGACAAGTCTTTTGTTTGATATGATATCGAAATAGTTATTTGAGATGAACTCAATTTTATAAGACATGTTTCTTGATACCTGAGATATGATTACCGTTATCGAAAGAATTTGCCAGTTTCCATCACATGTCTTAACTTAGTCATCTGATAAAAAGAATAGTCCAAAGGTTCAAAGTCATCAAGGGTCACCTTTATAACACTCGTCTCTTCCAATTAAGGGAAACAACCAAGAGTAGTTGGAAAGGCCAAGAAAGAGGTCGTTGCATCACTGTGAGGGATTTTCGTGCACCTATGTGACATGTTGTATATCTCATTTGTGGAATGAGTACTAAATTTTTTCTCTTCACAATAGTAACATTAGTGTTAACGTTAAGACACTTATCTTTCCGTACCAAATCAAAGATAAAAATGGACATAATGACTAGAGGCACACAACAAAATAGGGCCAGAACAGCTCCAGACAGCTACAAAATTCAGATTTGTCTGGAAAAAATTGTAGCCTTGAGAATCTCTAAAGAGGAAATCTCCAAGGTTATAACAACTCAAAAATCCTTAAACGGTTTTAGTAAATATTCTTGGGTGAAATACTTGAAGCTTTGCGAGCTCTAGCATATTCCAACAAGAGTAATGTACATTTGGCAACATTCAGATGGTGACATGAAAAAATACATGGTTTTAGATTGTACTGTTCGGAATATCAATAGGAGAACACCAACGATTTGAAGAGGTTCACTAAGCTATTTATGGATTTCTTCTTCTCGACAGTTGGAAATATGTTACGTGATAAGTGATCAATCAAGTATTCATGCAAGATACCAAACCTAATAAGTTTTTGTATGAGAATTTTAGCATGAGTCAATGAGTCAAAACTTGTGAACACTTAACACGTTGTGCAATACTTTTATTGGTGGGAACCCTGGTGGGAAATGTTGTTTTAGTTAGTTCAGCATGTATATGAATAGCTAGCTTGTCAGATTGAAAAAAAAAATAAGAAGAAGAGGATATCATAACTAATCAAATTGTATTCATGTGGTTAATTTTTGACATGTCGTTGAGTATGGATGAATTATCTTCCTTGAAGGAGGAGGAGAAGACAAAGGGAGTTATAAAGATGGGTGATGTTATAGCTTTTATTTTAACAACTTTAGGTTTGTGAAAAGGAAAAGAAGTTATTATATCTAATCTATGCTACGACATACAAGAGATCATACACCTAGTTGAACGAGTACCATTAGTGAGAAAATAAGATATATGTTTTCCTATGGATTTTCCATGACTACCATATATATGAGGAGTAGATTTTTATAATGATTTGACACCTGACCCTAGCTCATTTCAGATCCTCCGTACCGTTTGGCACCAAGGGAGTTGAGAGAGATAAAGAAACATTTTGTCGAACCTTATAGAAAGAACTTTATAGAAATCAATTATGCACAACTACCCCCCTTTTTGAAAAAAAGGAAGGGAAGTCTGTATTACTATGCATTTATTGTTAACTATTAAAGACGGTAACAATAAGCAATATACAACCATTGCCTCGTATATATGACATGTATAATTAATTGCAGGGGCATAATACATAAACATGACCCTTAACTTGGCGCCAACTGATAATTATAACCTTTAACTTTGGGTGTGCACAAGTAGGCACTTGAACATGTATAAAATTGAACAAATAGACACATTCGTCCTACATGACACCTCACATGAAAATTTTGTGTCCCATGTGGCGTCCTACATGTATTATGCCATGTAGGACGAATGTGTCTATTTGTTCAAATTTATACAAGCTTAAGTGCCTACATGTGTACACCCAAAGTTGGAGGGCATAGTTATCCGTTGAAGCCAAGTTAAGAGTCATGTTTATGTATAATGCCTGACTATCATAAGTTTAGAATCTGAAAAGGATAATCCTTTGGTATCTTTCAGAATATAGTGGATACCTTATAGGTTCCTAATGAAATCATTGGACAGACCATGCTACAATTACATTCATGAACTTAATGAATATGATCCTCAAGACATTTACTGAAAGGTTTATACCAATGTTTATTAATTATATTGGGATTTATACTCGTATCCAGAAAGAACGAAAGGGTCATCTCAGGATTGTGTCTCAAACACTACAAAAATATCATCTTTAGGCAAAGTTCTTCATTGATGAATTTTATTTAGATTCAATGAAACTTCTCGATCACACATATTAGAACTAAGGATATGATTATAGTGGATCCTAAAAGATAAGTGCAGTTCAAAATATAGACGATTCACAATAATTATTATTTTTTGCTTAGCCAGCAAGGGTACATGCATTTCATGTTGGATTCGTCAGAATAATAGCACCATTGACAAAGTGTGCAGTTTCGATGAAAGGGAAACTTTTCTGAACTCAAAACATAGTTAACCAGTGGATAATGTATTTCTTACAATCAGGATCTAGAGGATTCAGCTTGTGTTGTGATGTTTCATGATTAAGATTAGGAGTTATTTTCTTATGCAAATGGTTGTATGACAGATTATAACTCATAAAGTGGAAATGATCACAATAAATCTCCTATGTAGAATTGGAGGCATAACTTATATTTAAACAGTTTACAATGGTACCATTCTATATCGTATCAAAAAGATGTATAGGGTAGGAAATCTAAGAGTAGGTTAGTATATATAACAACGACAAAGAGACTATGGCCAAAGATGTGCACAGACTCAATAGCACATGTATCAATTTCAAGACATGTAATTTAAATATATTGGACAGCAAGATTATTTTGGTTGTTTAAAGCATAAATTTGAATAATTTTGGGAAGAACTTTGAATGAATAAATGGTCTGGTAAGTTGGTAATATAATGGATTAACTGCTGTAACACCCCGCTATGTGAAAGAATTAGAATTAGAAAGAAGCCACTTTTGGAAATAATCAAATTTGGAAATTTTAACAAGTTAAGCTAAGTATAAGTTTTGGGTAAACTTAAAATGACCATAAATCCTAGCACATGATGATTTAGATGGGCTACAAGATACCATATGAAGGTATTGGAATTATCTTTCCAACTCCACCGAGTTTACTCATTTTCAAGTTTTTTTGAGGGAGATATGCCCGTTTGAAGTCGGGATGTCCGAATAAGGAAAGTCAACCAGATTTTAAAAGGGGTATTTTGGACTTTTCCATACCCAATTAATTTATTTCATTTTTGGTACTTACTTAGGGGTCTAAAATAAATTGGGTCCATACACAAAATATCACGGTTAGATCGGTTCTCGATCTCCAGTTCAGCAGAATCAGTGGTGAATGCTCATTCTCCGAGGACAATAGTCATGAGTTTCTTTTCAGTACTTTTAGTCCTTTATTTTCAGTTTTTCTAGACTTAGCTGGGGCCTGTCCCAGCATTTCTAGTTAGTTAGAGGCTATTTTCAGACATAGATAGATTCAACTTAGTATTGCGTTAATATCTTCTTTGTATTGAACTCATCAGTTTTCATTTATCTCTGTTATAGTATATGGGTATTCCCCATCCTTTTCACTTTATTTATGATTTTGCTTCCGCATAAGTTATTATTATATTTAGTATGCTCATGATTATGCCAGCAGTGTTAGCTTGGGGTTACTTATGATCCTAGGTCCCGTGTCTGCGTCTCGAGGGTAGTCTCGGGGCGTGACCAACTTGGTATCAAAGCACTAGGTTTAAGTGTCCTAGGATGTCTGAAAAGCCGCACTAAGTATAGTCCTTTTCATGGGTGTTAAGTGCACCACATCTAATGAAGGGGAGGCTACAAAGTGTTTTAGGAAATCTTCATTTTTCTTGTTACTCTTATCGTGCGTAAGGTATGATCTAAATTCCATTCTAACTCGACGTTTTATGTTTCAGTGACCATGCCTCCTCGTAGAGCTAACGCCAGGAGTGCGAATGCCAGGAACGCAAATGCAGCTCCTCCAGTCCTTGATCAAGAAGTGTCGAATGCAGAGTTCAGGAATGCCATTCATATGTTGGCTCAGAGTGTGGCCAACCAGAACAATCAGCGGGCTCCAGTTTTGGTAAATGCCAATGTTGAGTCTGCTGCAGCTAGGGTGCGAGACTTTGTGAGGATGAATCCGCCAGAGTTTTTAGGATCGCAAGTTGGAGAAGATCCCCAAAACTTCATTGATGAGGTCAAGAAGATCTTTGAAGTGATGCAGGTAACTATCGGGTTGAGTTAACATCTTACCAACTTAAGGATGTGGCTCATAACTGGTATACTCAGTGGAGGGAGAACATGGGTACATATGCAGCTCCTATTACTTGGGATTGTTTTAGTGAAACCTTTATGGACATGTTTTTCTCCATAGAGTTGAGAGAAGCAAGGGCCCAGGAATTTATGAACTTAAGGCAGGGTAACATGAATGTCCAAGAGTATGGGATCAAGTTTAACCAACTCTCCAGGTATGCTCCTCACATGGTTCTGACTCCAGGGCTCAGATGAATAAGTTTCCTTATGGGGTGTCAGACTTAGTGAAAACAAAGTACAGGAATGCTATGTTGTTGGGAGACATGAACATCTCTAGGCTCATGACTTATGCTTAGCAGGTTGAGGGTGATAAGCTTAGGGAACAGGCTAAGGAGACTAAGAAAGCAAGAACAGGTAACTACGAGTATTCCCAATAGAAATCGGGTGGTGGAAATTGCTTGCAGTTTCAGCAGAAGTCTTCGACTCCAGCCCCTTCATCAGCTAGTGTTCCATTCCCCAGGTTCCGTAACGATAAAAAAGGTAGGGCGTCAGGCTCTAAGTCTCAAGGTAGTGTTTCAGGCACCAAAACTTACCCAACTTGCCCGAAATGTAGTAAGAACCATCGGGCAGGTGCCTTGCAGGTATGGAAGGATGTTTTGGGTGTGGTCAGTCTGGTCATAGATTGAAGGATTGTTCTTCTAGACAGGGTCAAAGAGGAAATAACGGTAGATCTTAGTCTACAACTTCAGCAGGACCAGCAGGTCACCCGACTCAACAGGGTAACTCATCTGGTATAGGTGATGGACAGCGCCAAAACAGGCTCTATGCTTTTCAGGCTCGTCAAGATCAGGAAGATTCTCCTGATGTAGTCACTGGTATGTTACGAGTCTTTGATCTTGATGTTTATGCATTGTTAGATCGATGGGCTATTTTGTCTTTTGTAACTCTTTACATAGCAGTCCAATTCAGTGTTAGCCCAGAAACACTTTCAGAACCCTTCTCAGTCTCTACTCCAGTCGGTGACCCAGTCATAGCTAGACGGGTATACAGAAATTGCCCTGTCATAGTCTCTTAGAAAGTCACCTCAGCAGATCTTGTAGAGTTAGAAATGGTAGACTTTGATGTCATTCTAGGCATGGATTGGTTACATTCCTGTTATGCCTCAGTCAATTGTAGAACTAGGATTTTTCGTTTTCAGTTTCCAGATGAACCAATCTTAGAATGGAAGGGTAGTAGCTTAGTGCTTATGGGTAGATTCATTTCTTACCTTAAGGACAGAAAGATGATCTCTAAGGGTTATCTCTATCATCTAGTTCGGGTTAAGGATTCTAGTTCCGAATCCCCAAATCTTGAGTCAGTCCCTGTAGTCAATGAGTTTCCAGAAGTGTTTACAGAAGATCTTCCCAGAGTAGGGAAATCGACTTTAGAATTGATCTCCTTCCAGATACCCAGCCTATCTCTATTCCTCCTTACAGAATGGCTCCAGCTGAGCTTAAGGAATTGAAAGAGTAGTTGAAAGACCTTCTAGATAAAGGCTTCATTAGACCTAGTATTTCACCATGGGGTGCACCAGTGTTGTATGAAAAGAAGAAAGATGGTTCTCTCAGAATGTGCATTGACTATAGGCAGTTGAAGAAAGTCACAATCAAGAATAAATATCCCATCCCCAGGATTGATGACTTGTTCGACCAACTTCAGGGTGCTAGTCATTTCTCAAAGATAGACCTCAGATTCAGTTATCATCAGCTCAGAGTTAGAGATAGTGACATTTCGAAAACAACCTTCAGAACTTGGTATGGTCATTATGAATTTGTAGTTATGTCATTTGGACTAACCAATGCTCCTGCAACTTTCATGGATTTGATGAACAGAGTGTTCAACCAGTACTTAGACTTGTTCGTTATCATCTTTATTGATGATATACTCATTTACTCTAGGAATGAGAACGAACATGCGAGTCATTTGAGAGTTGTTCTGCAAACTACCAAAGATCGCCTGTTATTTGCAAAATTTAACAAGTGCGAGTTTTGGTTACAATCAGTTACTTTCCTTGGGAATATTATGTCTAGTGAAGGAATTCAAGTAGATTCCCAGAAGATAGAAGCAGTGAAACAATGACCCAGGCCTACCTCTGCTACAGATATCAGAAGTTTCTTAGGTCTAGCATGCTATTACAGATGGTTCGTGGAAGGATTTTCATCCATTGCCTCACCATTGACTAGGTTGACTCAGAAGATGGTCAAGTTTCGATGGTCAGGTGATTGTGAGAAAAACTTTGCAGAACTAAGAACTAGGTTGACTACAGCTCCTGTCTTGACTCTACCAGAGGGTTCAGATGGTTATGTGATCTATTGTGATGCATCCAGGGTCGGCCTAGGTTGTGTCTTGATGCAACGAGGTAAGTTTAGAGCTTATGCTTCTAGATAGCTTAAGGTACATGAGAAGAATTATCCGACTCATGACCTCGAGCTTGCAGCAGTGGTGTTTTCACTCAAGATTTGGAGACACTACTTGTATGGTGTTCATGTAGATGTGTTCACAGACTATAAGAGTCTCCAATATAAATTCACACAGAAAGAGTTGAATCTTCGCCAGAGAAGGTGGCTTGAGTTCCTCAAAGATTATGATATGAGTGTGCATTACCATTCGGGTAAGGCGAATGTAGTAGCAGATGCTCTTAGCAGATTATCTATGGGTAGTGTAACACATGCTGAGGAAGAAAGAAAAGAGCTAGAAAAGGATGTTCACAGACTTTCTCGCCTACGAGTTCGCCTTATGAGCATATCAGATGGTGGTGTAACGGTTAAGAATGGGGCAAAAACTTGTTTGGTAGTAGAGGTTAAGGAAAAGCAAGACAGCGATCCAATCTTACTTGAACTTAAGGGTGCAGTCCACAATCAGAGAGTGGAGGTTTTTTCCCAAGGGGGAGATAGTGTACTTCGCTACCAGGGTCGATTATGTGCTCCTAATATGGGCGAGTTGAGACAGCATATCCTTGCAGAGGCCCATAACTCCAAATATTCTATCCATCTAGGCGCCACTTAGATGTACCGCGATCTGCGGGAAGTCTATTGGTGGAATGGTATGAAAAGAGATATAGCAGACTTTGTGGCTAAGTGCCCTAATTGCCAGTAAGTCAAAGTAGAACATTAGAAACCAGGAGGCATGACTCAAGAGATTGACATTCCTACTTGGAAGTGGGAAGTGATCAACATGGACTTCATCACAGGTTTACCTCGTACTCGTAGACAGCATGACTCCATTTGGGTGATTGTTGATAGGGTTACTAAGTCTTCTCTCTTTTTGGCGGTCAAGACTACAGATTCGGCAAAGGATTACGCCAAGCTTTATGTTAATGAGATTGTGAGGTTGCATGGGGTTCCTTTGTCTATCATCTCAGATAGAGGTCCTCAGTTTACCTCTCATTTCTGGAAGTCATTACAGAAGGGTCTTGGTACTCAGGTTAACCTTAGCACAACATTTCATCCACAAATGGATGGTCGGGCAGAGTGTACCATTCATACCTTAGTGGACATGTTGAGAGATTGTGTGATCAACTTCAAGGGTAGTTGGGATGATCACCTTCCTCTTATTGAGTTCGCCTACAACAATAGTTACCATTCCAGCATTCAGATGGCCCCTTATGAGGCATTGTATGGGCATAGATGTAGATCTCCAGTTGGTTGGTTTGAAGTAGGTGAAGAAGCCTTGATAGGATCAGATTCACTCCTTGATACTATGGAGAAAGTGCAACTCATTAGAGATAGACTTAAGACTGCTCAGAGTCGCTAGAAGTCTTCTGCATATTTGAGAAGAAGGGAACTAGAAATCCAAGTTGATGATTGGGTTTTCCTGAAAGTGTCACCTAGGAAGGGGGTGATGAGATTTGGCAAGAAAGGGAAGCTCAGTCCCAGATATGTAGGCCCTTACCGGATCTTGAAAAGGGTTGGTAAAGTGGATTATGAGTTAGAGTTGCTAGCAAATTTAGCAGTAGTGCATCCAGTCTTTCACATTTCACTTTTGAAGAAGTGTGTGGGTGATCTAGCATCCGTAGTGCCATTAGAGTCTGTGGCTGTAAAAGATATCCTTTCTTATGAGGATGTTCCAATTGAGATTCTCGATCATCAAGTTAGAAGGTTGAGAAACAAATAAGCCGCTTTAGTCAAGGTTTGGTGGATGAGTCAGTCTGTAGAGGGAGACACTTGGGAAGCAGAAGTGGCCATGAAGGCCAAGTATCCTCACCTCTTTCCTTCTGATTTCACTCCATGTTGAGGTAATAGTTCCTCTTCATTTTTTCAGTCATTCATGCGTAAATTCAGTCTTAGAATCATGTTCCTTCAGTTTGTACTTACATTTTTAGCATATTTGCATGTTCTTGGAAGTCAGTTCAGTCAGAAATTCAGTTCTCAGTGTTTATTGGTAGGGATTGCAGCCCTCTCCCTCCATTTAAGCTAGTTTAGTCTTCATTCGAGGATGAATGGTTCGAAGGGGGAGATAATGTAACACCCCGTATCCGAAACACACCATAAATTCAGATTTTAAGAAGTTGCAGATGCAACCCACGGTTGCAATCTACGAACCATAGGTCAGACCACGACCCGTGCTGGTGGTCCGTGGTTCACCACTGCAACCCCTCTCCAACTCAGCTTAGAAAATCGGCCAAGTCTCGACCCACGGTCCGTACGTCAAACCACGGTCCGTGGTCTATGTCAATGGATCAAGACTCCTTCACCCAGCCTCTGACACGAAATACGGTTGACCAGCACGGACCGTCGTTCGATCCACGGTCCGTAGGTCTGACCATAAGTGACGGTCAACAGCTAGTTAGATGAGAATTGTTGATTGGGTCAACTTCAGAAGGTCATAAATCCTAGAACAAAAGGAATTATGTGTCCCATGACCTATGATATCATAGATAAATGAATTCTCTTTCCAACACCACCGAGTTTGCTAAAATCTGACCTCCGAGTAAAAAGTTATGCTTATTTTAGTGAATCCTTGTCAGGAAGAGTTGATCGATGACCCCAATCTACGGACCGTAGATTGAACTACGGCCCGTAGGTCCAATCCGTCGGTCACTCCGACAGCAGTTAAGTCAGGGGTCTTTTGGTCTTTTTCTATTTTGTTGGACCCCTAAGATACGTTGTTTAGACCCTAAATCATGAGGTTTTAGTCAATTTAAGCCTAGAAACATAACTAGAACTTATATAAGTCAAATCATTAATCAAAACTTAGAAAACAAATTAGAGCGTAAGAGGAGAAAAAAGGTCAAGAACCCTAGTTCAAGAACGAAGCAAGTTTCCTTCAGTTCTATCCCCGAAATCGAAAGATTTCTCCATGGAATTCATCACCAAGTATGTGGGATTTCACTAGTGGGTTCCTTTCACCCATTAGGTCCCTAGTTTTCAGTCAGTTTCTTGATTCCCTTATTACGACTAGACCTAGGGTTTCTAGAATTCCAACAGATCATCGTGAATTAGTTATTTAAATGATCCAAATCAGATTATTATGTTGTTACTCAGTTTATTGCATGAATTTCAGAATCCTAGCGATGTATTTCTTTAGTTCTTAAATTACACATGCTAGGTCAGATATTTCAGTATTCAGTTATACATGCCTCAGTTTATGAATGCATCATTATCAGATTAATTGTTGCATTCTTAGTTTTGCATGTTCAGTTTGAGCTATCCAGTAACTTATAGAAATTTAGTCATAATGTGTTAATCACTTAATCCATTGGGAGTAGCATAATAGCGAGTTGGACTTGGATTTAGCGTACCCAAATAGTCCCAGAACTACTAGCCACGTAGGCTGTAAGTCCCCTCTGTGGGCATCATTTCAGTGATCATGCCAGCATGCCTCTATACCTCTGGCAGGGTATATTGGGTCCTCTCGATGGGGCGTATACATCAGACTCCACATTTAGCTCATGTGGTTTAACTGTCGGTTATTAGTAGCTCTCACAGTTCAGTCAGATTCTATTGCATTGACTATTTATCAGTATATCCAGTATTCAATTTCAGCATGTTATAAATTTGGTCATTGCATTCAGTTAACTCAGTATTCAGTATCTATATTATGTTTAAATTATTTCATTGCTTTGTTCAGTTATATGTTATTTCAGCTGTATTTTATCCTGCATGTTCAATACCTTTCAAGTACTAATGCATACGTGCGCTACATCTTCTTGTGATGTAGGTTCAGGTTCTCAGCATCCAAATCATGCTTAGATCGGTTCTCGATCTCCAGTTCAGCAGAATCAGTGGTGAGTCCTCATTCTCCGAGGACAATAATCATGAGGTTCTTTTAAGTACTTTTAGTCCCTTAGTTTTAGTTTTTCTAGACTTGGCTGGGGCCTGTCCCAACATTTCTAGTTAGTTAGAGGCTATTTACAGACATAGATAGATTCAATTTAGTATTGAGTTAATATATTCTTTGTAATAATTCATAAGTTTTCATTTATCTCAGTTATAGTAAATGGGTATTCCCCATCCTTTTCATTTTATTTATGATTAAGCTTTTACATCAGTTATTATTATCTTTAGTATGCTCATGATTATGCTAGCAGGGTTAGCTTGAGGTCACTTGTGATCCTAGTTCTCGGGGGTAGTCTCGGGGGTAGTCTCGGGCGTGACCACAGAATTGCCCTAGACCCAATTCTCCAATTGATATTCAGAGTTTCTTAGGATTGTTTGGATATTATAGAAGGTTTGTCGAGGGGTTCTCATCCATTTCGTCCCCTTTGACCAAGTTGACTCAGAAAATAATTAAATTTCAATGGTCTGAAGCTTGTGAGAAAAGCTTTCAGGAATTGAAAAAACAATTGACTACTACCCAGTATTGACCTTACCCGAAGGTACACAAGGTTTTGTGGTATATTTTGATGCGTCCAAAGTTGGTTTGGGTTATGTGTTAATGCAAAATGACAAGGTTATAGCTTATGCCTCCAGACAACTGAAAGTTCAAGAAACGAATTACCTAACCCATGATCTAGAGTTAACTGCAGTAGTATTTGCTTTGAAAATATGACATCACTATCTTTATGGTGTTCATGTGGATGTGTTTACTGATCACAAGAGTTTTCAATATGTGTTTACTCAGAAATAACTTAATCTCAGACAGAGGGGGTGGTTGGAATTACTCAAGGATTATGACATGAGTATTCTCTATCACCCAGGTAAGGCTAATGTTGTTGCTGATGCTTTGAGCAGATTGTCTATGGGTAGTACCACTCATTTCGAGGAAGACAAGAACGAGTTAGCAAAAGATGTGATTAGACTTGCACGATTAGGAGTTCGTTTAATAGATTCTAGCGAAGGAGGAGTAGTGGTGATGAATGGGGCTGAATCATCATTAGTGTCTGAAGTGATTGAGAAACAAGACCAATATCCTATTTTGCTTGAATTGAAGGCAAATGTTCATAAGCAAAAAGTAATGGCTTTTGAACAAGGGGGAGATGGTGTGTTGAGGTATCAAGGTAGATTGTGTGTACCAAAGGTGGATGAACTCCAAGAGAGGATCATGGAGGAAGCTAATAGCTCCATTTATTCTATCAATCCGGGTTCCACAAAGATGTATCGAGACTTGAGAGAAGTATATTGGTGGAATAGTATGAAGCAAGGTATTGCTAAGTTCATTGCTAAGTGCCCGAATTGTCAACAAGTTAAAGTAGACCACTAAAGGACCGGTGGTATGGCTCAAAATATAGAACTTCTGGAATGGAAGTGGGATATGATCAATATGGATTTCATCATAGGTTTACCACGGTCTCGCAGACAGCATGATTCTATTTGGGTGATTGTTGTTTGAATGACTAAATCCTCCCATTTCTTACCGATAAAAACTACCCATTCAACATAGGATATGCCAAGTTATACATTCAAGAGGTAGTCAGACTTCATGAAGTTACGGTGTCTATTATTTCAGACAGAGGTGCACAATTTACTGTACAATTTTGAAAGTCATTCCAGAAAGGCTTGGATTCAAAGGTGAACTTGAGTACTGCTTTTCATCCTCAGATAGATGGTCAAGCATAGCACACTATTCAAGAAATAGGTTGGTGAAGTTGGGTTGATTGGACCAGACTTAGTTCATCAAGCTATGGAGAAAGTGAGAGTTATTCAAGAAATATTGACAACATCCCAGAGTCGTCAGAAATCCTACAATGATGCTAGGAGAAGGGACTTAGAGTTTGAAGTAGATGATTGGGTATACTTAAAGGTTTCACCCATGAATGGTGTTATGATATTTGGTAAGAAGGGGAAGCTTAGTCCCCGATATATTGGTCCTTATAGAATATCCAAAAGGATTGGTAATGTAGCTTATGAATTAAAGCTACCACAAGAGCTAGCAACAGTTCATCCAGTGTTTCACATTTCTATGTTGAAGAAGTGTATGGATGATCCTTCACTAATTATCCCAACTGAAGATATCGGTCTTAAGGATAGCTTGTCTTATGAGGAGATTCCTGTTCAGATTCTAGATCGTCAAGTTTGCAAGTTGAGGACCAAGGAAGTAACATCAGTTAAAGTTCTTTGGAGAAATCAGTTTGTTGAGGAAGTTACTTGGAAATCTGAGGAGGATATGAAGAAGGGATACCCACATCTCTTCGAATCCGGAGAAATTTCGAATTAAGGTACTAATCCTTTTATTGTCATCTGTTTTAAGTTGTCATGTTGTATTTATATTTTGCTTGTTGGGTGTTTGAGCTGAATGTTAGATGTTACACCCTTAGCCTACTAAGAGTAATCTCATTCGATGATGAATGATCCCAAGGGGGAGATATTATAACACCCCGCTATTTGAAAGAACTAGAATTAGAAAGAAGCCACATTTGAAAAAACATCAAATTTGGAAATTTTGACAAGTTAAGCTAAGTATAAGTTTTGGGACAACTTCAAACAAATATAACTCCTAGAACATGATGATTTAGGTGGGCTAAAATATACCATATTAAAGGTCTCGGAATTATGTTTCCAACGCCACCAAGTTTGCTCATTTTTGAGTTCGTATGAGGGAGATATGCCCGTTTGAAGTCGGGTTGTCTGAATAAGGAAAGTCCACCCGATTTTAAAACGGGTATTTTGGAATTTTCCATACCCAATTAATTTATTTCGTTTTTGGTAATTACTTAAGGGTCTAAACTGAATTGACTCAGTTTACGCACTCAAAGATTTCACGCTAGGGTTTTTAGAGAAAGAACTCAAGAGGAGAAAGAGCCAAAGTTCGTCATTCTTGAGATTTCTCTTATGGATTTCACCAAGGGTTAATCCCTACGAGGTATGTGAGATCACATAACATTGTGTTCGTTCACCCACGCACCAATCATCATTTATTCAGCGTATTTACGTTCCTGAAAGTAGAGTAATTGAGTTCTTGATGGATTTTGTTGAAGTTTCTATTGGGTTCTTGATTGTTGAAGTTGTTGAGAAGTTCTTGAATAAATTTCATGAGACTTGAAGTTGTTTCTGAGTAGATTCTAGTATACTTTGGTTGGATAATCGAATCTAAGTGTTTGGGGAAGGAACCAATCGAATCTAGACGAATTAGGGTCGATAAACGAACAAGAAAATTTGTCAAAAATCTAGGAAAAAGGGTGGGGCGTCGCGCCACTCAGAGCGCCACACATTAGTCTCTAAAGTTTGCGCTCTGGGGCACTACTCTACTCAGAGCGCCCCAACCCAGGTCCTGAAATTTGGGCACTGACGCCCGGCGCCACTCAGAGCGTCAGGGACGCCAGGTCTTCTACCCTTTCCCACTTCTTTCCGTTTGAGTTCCCTTGAATCGTACCTATGTTTTATAGTTGATTTCTACATTCTAAGGTCCGTCTAAACATCATGATATCATCTATAAGAATGATTCATAACCTTGAAATCATAAACTCAAATTCAAGGAAAGTTAAAACCCAAGTGTAGAGAGTTCTTAGAGTCTTTTCAAAAGTCTTTTGCAAATGCTTTAAACTTGTTTTAAAACTTGAGTTTTGAGATGAGTAAAGAGTAAAGAGTGAAGTTCATTTCTTCAAAAGAGTTAATGGGGAATATGTATTCCCAAAGAGTAAATATTTTCACATTTAAACAAGAAAGGAAACACCGATTTCCTAAAGAGCCTCTGTGTTAGTTTTCACTAAAGAGTAAATGCTTTCACAATTATGCAAAAGAGGAAACACTGATTTTCAAGAGAGCCTTTGGGCTAGTTTTTGAGCATTTATCTCAAATCACAGAAAGAGTTACGTTTTTAAACATATGAGCTAGTACATTTTTGGGAGTAGTATTGAGCACCGATATGAGGGAGAGTCCAGACAACTCACAACCCCTATAAACCATGTAGCCAACGTGGATAGAAAAGGGTCATACTTTTTAGATAATTCCTTAGTGCTTTTTAGCATAGACTAGTGGATCCACTTAGAAGTTAGGTTCTATAACCCCGACAAGGAATAGGACGGCCGTGGCAGCATGAGGCAAAATGTTGTATCATCACATAGCTCTTAAGTGATGGTTGTCGGTTAAAGAAATTCCCACAGTTACATTTTGTATTTTTACATACACAGAGTTATTTGTATTTTCATATACAAGTAGAGTTTAAATTGTATCCTTGCATACAAATAGAGTAATATTGTATTTTTCAATACATAGAATTGTTATCCACATGTTTTAAAATCCTTCTTTATATTGCATTTACATTATTGCTTTATATTGAAATGATTTGAGTTGAGACCAGGTATGTTCCTTCAGTTCATTTCAAGCTTATTTCTTGTTTTAGTATTCTCCTCGCATGCTCTTAGATTCAATGTACTAATGCCAGTTGGCCTGCATCTTTTTATGATGCAGATACAAGTAACTAGGATCAACATCCAGCGTAATGTTGATCCAGTTGAGCTTCAGAGTTGTTGGTGAGCCTCCTTGTTTCTGGAGGACCCCCCTTTTATTATTTTATCAGTTTAGTTCATTAGGATGTCGTGGGTCTTGTCCCAACGTCCATCTCAGTTGTTAGAGGCTTCACAGATAGTTAGTTGATATTAGTTCTTGAGTCTTTCCATTTCAGTTTTTATATTGAGACTTGAGTTGCCATTTTTTCCAGTTGGATGTTGATCTTTAAAAAATTCTAAGTTATTTGTTGAGATAGTTTAGATTGAATGTATTTCAATACTTTCTTTTATCATGTGTAAGTCTTCCGCTAAGAGTTAAGCCAGGCCAATGGTTCGCTTGCGGCCTCTAATGGTTGTCGAGTGCCAGTCCCGCCCATGGCGTAGGGTCAGGGCATGACAGCATTACTAAAAGTTTGAGTAAATATGGTTCGACGAAGTGCTAATTAATCATGGCATCCCGTGGGTTGGGTATTTCAATCTGTTATGAATTAGCCAAAATATGAGATTTTGACAGAAGAACGATATAATGTGATTATTGATTGATTGGAGGGAATCATACGAATTGCTTGAGATGACGAGTTTGGTATTTAGACACAAAAATGTGAGTATTAATCTTACCACAATTTGTGTTTTATAACTTTCATGATTTTTACATGGTTTATAAAGTTAATGCTTACCGAATGTTTTGAACTTGCATATGAGACAAATCTTTTACTTGATATGGTACCAAAATAGTTATTTGAGATGAACTCGATTTTATAAGACATGTTTCTTGATGATTGAATTATGATTACCGTTATGGAAAGGGTTTGCCAATTGCTTTAGAAATAGTATTTTGACATATGTTTTTGGTTAGAGTTTTATCTACTAGGAGTTGACAAGAACTTAATGTCTTGTGGCATTTTGAAATGTTTCTACTGATTACAAAGAAAAATATAAATGGGAGTAGACCTTGATGAATCCCGTAGCTAAAAGCGGGTTCGTTAGACCTCGTGTACATTGTAGTTACAAATTATCAATAAAGCCCTTGCTAGCGGGAAGGTAGAACTAGCATACTGTTACCGATAAATCTCGAGTAGGGATGTACCTATATGGATATCTAACTTATTTATGAAGAGTTCACTGTTATTGGTTACTTCTTAAAGAGAAGGCCACATTGATTACATGATTCATCCTTGGAAACCTCATAGCTATACGATTTGATATGAAAAGGTTTTTCTGAGTTTACTACTAAGTGGCTACATTGAATTTACTTAAATGTGGCAAATAAGATCGAATATTGTACCGTTTCTTAAAGGGAAGTGATTTCATCATTTTGATTATCACACTAGCATGTTTTCTGGCTTGTCCCTCATTAAAATGGTTGTGGTTAAGTGTTATTACTCACTGAGTTAGCATCTCAGTCCCCGCTAAATTTTTACAGAGTGCACAGGTAGCGTTGGTGAGGACTATATTAACTTGAGCTATCAAGTTGGAATTCCATGGTGAGCCTATACTTGTTCATGTGGGCAGTAATATTATCTATTGTCATAGACATTTCTTGGAATTCTTAGAGTCTCTCCACAGTCATTCGTTTTTCAGAAGTTAAGCGTATTCTTTCGTATTGTAAATTTATGTCCAGTATGATACTTCTTATGTTTTTGGAGTTGGATTTAATATTTTTACGCTTTGAATAGTCTATTGATGAATAAGGTGGATTATTGATGAGATTGGTTGGCTGCATTATTGATTTCTTGTAAATGAAATTTTAGATAGGCCCCAAAACAAAGGAAACTCTGTCCGGTTTTTTGTAGATTTCTATTAGGGCTTGCTATGGGATTCTTTCCCCTTAGCACCAGTCATGATCCTAATTTGATTGTGACACAACATAAGCTTTTACTACTAATAAGTATATGCAATATTTCAATCATGCTCAAAAAGTTTCAAATGATTACTAGACGGTATCAATTTAAGCTCAAGCTCAAGCTCACTAATGCTCCCTTCCAATTCAAAGCCATGCTTCAACAAAAGCATTTAAGTGCACTCACAACAAAAACGATTCTAAGCTATCACAAAACACATCAACAAAGAAGTTAAGAATCAATACAACTCTCATTCTCTAAAAGAGAAATACATGCAAACTTCGTCGCATAGGTTTATCCATATTTTCCAATCATCACACAACCTGATTTAAGCAAAATTTTAAGGTTCTTTTCAGGCTTCTAATGAGGCTGAGGGTAAATGTATGGTCAATTTGACTCAGTAACTTCACCTTTTCAAAGCATTGTTTCACTCATCTACACCTCTTTCCAAGTTTTTTCATTCTTTTCATTTGGAGATTCAATCCTCAATTTTTCATTCAATTTTTTTAAACCCCTTTATTTCATCAAGGCTTTATGCTTCATTCCATTTTCATTCCATTTTCATTCGTTCTTTAGTTTTCTTTT
Organism: Solanum gracilifrons; assembly: GCA_029582605.1. Classification (NCBI taxonomy): domain Eukaryota; kingdom Viridiplantae; phylum Streptophyta; class Magnoliopsida; order Solanales; family Solanaceae; genus Solanum; species Solanum gracilifrons. Next base: position 30,797 of record JAJOOH010001470.1, read on the forward strand.
TTATAAGGAGGGGTTCCTTCTTTTTTCTCTAAACTACAAGGTTGAGTCTCACTTTTCTTTCTTCTCTTTCACTTGGATTTCTTTCTTCCTTCCTTTCGACACCCCAACTTAGGATTTTGGCCTCAGTTGGTTATTCAAACAAACTAATGCTTAGAAAATGATTTATGGGTGAGAAGTTAGGGACATATTTCATTCAAGAGGATTTAATGCGGTTGAAAACAAATTGTACATGCTCATATGGTGCCAATATGGCTGCACACCCTCACAAGGTAGTCACAAATGGAATGAAGATTTGGGTTCCCTTTCAAAATTTGTGCCCAAGATCCTTTCTTGAATTCACCGAGGCTAAACTATAAGGTTAACAAGATAAATTCTAGAAATCAATAAGCATGCTTTCAAGTAGGATCTCATACCACATGTCACTTCAAACATAATCATTTTACACAGCTCTACAAAATTAAGAAGCTTGCGTGCAATGGTCATTTCAAGGCTCATATCAATATGCACCTTGTCAACATAACAATCTAAAAGATCATTCAAAAGTAAAGGAACATTGGGATGCTCTTGAAACACTAATACAAAACACATTTCTTATCGGGAGCACTATCCAAGACATCAATAGTGGATAAAATTGATCCCCGAATATAAAAATGAAAGCACAAGCAACAACAATCAATAGAAAGAAAAAAATAAAACCAAAAACCAACACAGTATTATAAAGCCAAAATGATAAAATATCAAAATATAACTGAAAATAACAAAATACAATCCAAAAGGGGAATGTAGGCACAATTTCCCTCACCCCACCAAAAAGTAACTAGCATTGTCCTCAGTGCTAAAAATAATGACAGTATTGGAGTGAAATGAGTAACTGATAGGCTATGTCTGTGAAGTACTCTGATCCTATGGCTTGGAGGGAGTAGCATCAACTTGGGTATCAATGCTTGACACATCATGAGGAGGAATAGTAGAATCTAAAGGACATACCACACTAATGCCATTCTCGAAGGTCTCTAGATGAGATCTCTTCAAAGTAGCGTGCACAATCGACTCCTCAATGTTCTACAACTCTACTAAGGCCTCAATATTAACTTTCTCATTATCCCTCCTAAACTCATCCTCATCTATCTCAGTAGCGGAATCATCATCATCCTCATCATCTAGCTACTCACACTTATCACCTACCGGCTGCTCAACTATCCTAGAAGTCCATCTTCTCTCAGCTCAATCAGAGGTATAACTTTGGGCATCTCGATCAAGGGAACCTCACCCCGTAACATCAAAATATCGAACCTCAATTGTTCCATATCTACCCTCACAGAAGCTATATTGCTCTTCAACTTAGTCATCCCGATAAAACTGCCCTCACATTGCTCATGCACTTCAACTCAAGCAGTGAGGTTATCTAGACTCTACCCATATGAAGACAGTGTAACTCTCTAGCATACAACCTCAGCCTACATTGATAACTTGGTAGCTTCAATAGTTGTCATAATCATCTTGGGTACTTCCTTCTCAAGGCAAGATGCTTTCACATCCACAGAATGGGCAAGGTTTCCCTTATGATAAATTAAGATATGTGTCGAAAGAGGCCGGGATATGGAAATAGATGCATTTAAGGTAGAGGGTGCAAAACATCTAGAAGACATAGAAGGGGGGGGGGGGAGGGAGTGATACCAAAAGGCTATACAGAAGGAGCAAAATGAACAGCGTCTGATTCTAAGGTACTAGGATCCACTACCGGTGTGGTGCCAGGTGGTGATGACTTCCTTATACCCCCGTCATCTATGAGGTAATCGGCCTTGTTCCTTTGAATGTCATTGGATGAGGCTGGGGTCACTCGAACATCAGACCTCTCCTGGAATGGGACTCCAGCTGCCTCACATAGCTGCATGATCACAACATAGAATGTTAATGATGTTTGATCTTGCCTAGATCACATGAGAATCTCTTTCTTAATAATTTGACCCATATTAATATCTTCCCGATCAATAATGGTACCCATCAGGACTGCCTTTGGGTGCCATAAAATTGACTTATTTTAGGAAGGCATTAGGTTGCTGCTGATGAACCCAAACCAATATCGAGCCACTTTGTTGATATCTTTATTCTCTATATTTACCCCATCACCCAACCACACAGGAGTAATATCTGAAATTAAGGGTACCATTCACCCTTTCAAATCATCCAAACTATGTTTCATTCGAAGCTTATACATTTCAGCGCTTTTGACAGCTATCCTTAAAGCATCATTTATACATATATGGTCATACTGCACCATTTTTCCCAGACTTCAACTTCATCTAATGGTTTTCGAACCACACCCTTTCTCTTCTTGGGTAATGCCTTGGAATATGCATCGTAGAATTACCTAACCCATGCCTGGACATATCTTGGTCTAGCTCTTATGAATTGTTCAAACTTGTGAAATTTTATTGTATCCCATATGGCGGGGTAGTCACTCATGACCCATCTATCGATAACCGGCTCTACTTTAGAATGGTGCGCTCTCTCCCTTCTTTGAGCCTGTTCACGGCCTTGGAGCTATAAAGGAGAGCACTCTCGAAGCAATATTAGTGGCAGGCTCTTCTGGCAACTTAAAATGGATCTCACTTCTTTTTCTAGGTTTAGCCTTTTGCACCATTACAGGTGCTGGTGGATTCTCAGCCTCAACAACCTTCTTTTGATTTTCACTTACATGCGTAGAGGTGCGTGGAGTGACCTGTTGTTACCCTGTAGGCGCATTTATAACCTTCACTTTTTACTTTTAATAGGAGGTGGAGAAGTGGGGTTAGAGTAAGAATCGGATGAAACCACCCTTGAAGAGACATGGACTTTGGTTTTGACCATTTCTTGTAAAGCACAACATTCCAAAATAAATATTGTGTTAAGGTTAGTTGAAAATTGAACAAAGAAGCACAATTGAAACAAGTTTCTTGAGGCTTTCTGAATGGGTAGGTGATTTGCCTAACAGGTCAGGCAAACTTATATGAGCTCACAAAAGTTGACCGGATCAAAAATAATTTCAACTTAGGCATTAAGGGGGATGTCAACTCTAACTCGAAGATTCGTCGAGATAATTTGGTGGGCTAGAACAAGCCCACCAAAAGTGACAATGCAAAAAAATTCAAGGTCACGTATAAAGGGCAATGCCAGCTCCAACTCGAAGATTCACAAATATGGTTCATTGAGCTAAAACAAGCTTGTTGAAAGTAATAGGACCTAAGTCACAATTAAAAAATCAAAAGGTGATGTGGGACTTCCTCGATGATTCACTTGGTAACGTTGGTGGGCTAAGAAAACCTCACCAAACAGGTAATTTCATCCCAATGCAAAAAATTTAAAATCAAACACCAAAATACAACACTACCAAACACCCAAGTAATTTCACAAGATATAAATATGCCAATTTTACCCCCGAGTACTCAGATTTCCTCTAAACTCAACAAAGTATGGCCAAATCAACAACTTTCCCTTAAAAGCAAAAACAAAATTTGCTGCACATGCAAATCAAAGCAAAGAAAACTCAAACTAGAATTTAGACTAAAAGTATAGAGTGTAGGAAGTGAAAAGATTCAAAAAGATCAAAGGATCCCTTTTTAAAAGCAAAAAGACACTTGGCCTTTTTCTATCAGGTGCATTCGGTGGTCTATGACTAACATCACCGAACGAGCTTAAGCTTGCCGACGATGCCTTAAAAAATACAAAACTTGAAGTTCAACATGGCGGACCCAATGTTGTTTGCCCAATGTCATTCAGTGGATCACCGAATAAGTACATATACAACGATGTTGACAGTACCATTTTTTCAAATTCTTGGGTAAGAAGGCAAACATGAAGATGTTCGCGTAACCAACTTGGTGGATTGCTAAATGGATATTTGCATCACCCATTGTGTCCTTTTATACTTTTGACTCCATTTCAACCTGCACTCACAACACATTTTATTGAAAGTAATAAAGTAAACTTGGGTTGCCTCCCAAGAAATACGTTATTTAACATAATAGAACCATATTGTACTTACTCATCAAACATCATTTTTGGGGTTGGGGATGGTATCACTAGGCAAAGTCCCTTTTTATTGTGGATTTAGATGAGCAGAGATTAGACACATTTGATTTTCCAACTGCTTAATTGACATAGAGTGAGAAGTAACCATTTGAGTCAAAGTGGAGAATTCATTTTTCAAGTCTTTCAACACTTTGTTGGACCCTTCAACCATGTTAAAGATCCTAGTCAACATATCATCAGTTCTATTTCCTTCTTATTCAGCTTGCTCTTTCAATTTCTGATGATCTTGAGGTGGTATGCATCAATATTTATCAACTTCATGATCTCTCCAATTACCTCCTTTATCTCGCCAATTTCTCTAGCCATTATCTCTTTCCTTAGTGCAACCTTGATTCTCACTCGGTCTAGGATAGTTTGGATGAGAACCCCCCATTTGGTTCCCCATGTATTGCACTTCTTCATTATACAATGCCTCAAACATGGCATCCTCTGGACATTGCCCACTACTCATACCAACTGCGTTTATCGATTTAAATTCATGACCATGACAAGTTTGGATAACAAGTCAAGTTGAGTCATCATTTTGACTATTTTCTCATCACGCTCTTGATTCTTCTCCATTTGTTCTTTGATCAGACCCAATTGTAGGGAAGATACTTGATCCTCCCTAGTATGCCATACTTGGTTTATTTTGGTCATGTCATGAAGCAACATTATTGCCACATAATATGACTGTCGCATTACCCTCCTTCAATGAGTTGTGGTCAGCCAACCCTTTGTTTATTGTATCGAGGTTACAATATAAATATTATAGCAACAAATTGTCTGGAAAACCATGTGTCAGGTATTGTAAACCTAACTTTTGAAATCGCAACCAAGTTTCATAGAAACTTACCATCCACTCTCTTAAAATTTTGGGATGCTATATCTAAGTTTCACCATTTTTGAAAGAGGAAAAAATGTTTCAAGGAACACTTCTGTTAGTTCCTCCCATGAAGTTATGGAATCTTGTGGTAGTTTGGCTAGACACCTAGTTACTTCTCCCGTTCAGGAGAAAGGGAATATTGATGAGCGGTGGATTTCCACTCATTTGAGGCTCTTTATTTATTAGTTTTAGCTTGCGTTAAGTTAGAATTGGTGCTATTAATGTGGTTTTCTTCATATTTAAAGGAACATGAAATGGAGAGGTGAATTAAATGACATTTGAGGAAACCAAGTGGAATTGAGGCAAGAAGAGGTCAATTAGAAGAAACTGGAACTTATAGAAGATTACCCAATGCGACCATCTGAAGCAGAGGTTGAGCCAAGGAGTTTAGACCTCATTGTCATGTGCTCAGAGGTTGTATTTGCGTGACCCAGTGAAACTACTCATCATGACCGCGTGAGTTTGTTGTCCTGATCGCTAAGAGAAAATGCCTGGCCCCTGGACATGTTGGAAATTTCACTAAATTGATCCCAAAAACCCTTTTTATACCCACCAGTAGTCATTGTTGAATGTATATTTTGATTAATATTTCAATCCTAGAGAGTAGTTCATCTTCTTTGCTTAGAGTAGAGAAAAACATGTAGATTTCCTAATTTGGGTTGAGGTTTTGAAGGCAAGTTGCCTCACAATTCACATTTGGTTTTGAAGTTTTGGTGGTTAATAGTACAATCTCTTGTTCTCTTCTTCATTTTCTTGCTTTACATTACTAGAATTATAGGTGTAATTACTAATTGAGATTGGGGTTTTGTGCTAGAAATCGACAATATCATTTGTATCTTTGATTTTTCATTCTATTGCTTTTGTATGTGATTTCATGTTTTTATGAATGGGTTTAATCTAGTTATCATGCTTTAATCTATGACTTGAGAGTACAGACTTGAATCTAGCTTCCGATCTTTGTGGGTTGCTTGAAGGAGAATTTGTGAAATGGAGAGTTAATAAAATAATCATATTTGGCTTTGAGTCCTAAATTTGAGACCGAAAGGAGACGATTGAGGTCTATTTCCTTGAAAGCTAAACTTGCTAGAAATAAGGGTTTTGACTTAGGTATTGGATTGTTTTATTGTTGAAAATGATTGAGACCGAAATAATATTTCATTATAAAATACTTTTATACCGAAAAGAGATTAGTATTGATTGATGGTGATCTAGCCTACCTTTAATTGATTTTCCTGTGTTGAGATGGCAATGGATCGTTTAATGAGTATTTAGTTCCAAATTTCCCATTTCCCAATTCCCAATTATCCCTTGCTTGATATTGTCTCTGGCCAAATCCTTTGTTTAATTACAAAAATCTCTCTTAATTTGATAATCTTGTATATTATGTTTTTAGGTTTAAACTCGTCGCTATTTATCCTTTGTCTTTTTTATTACCGACAAATTTTTCCATATTGGATTCGACCTGGACTCTTTTGTTGGGTTTTATTGCTAATGACTGATACACTCAAATTTCACCTCATTAAAGAAGTATAAGCGATCATTATCAAGTAAAGAACCCAATTTGTAGGTTGGGGTCGATCCCACGATGAATATGGTTCAGATTTAAAATTAACTCTCTATTATCTCCGTTTAGTCAAACTATTTCCGAGAAAAGTAAACAGGGGGGATTTTGTAAGTAAATAACAGATTTGAATGCTGAAGGAACAAGTAAACAAAATTCAAACTTTGAGTTATCAATATGAGAAGGAAACTAGGGTATATGTGTTCCCCACAAGCTCTTAACGTAGTAATCCTAATAATAGTAATCCTTTCCTAGTGTTTTACATGCAAAGTTGGTAAGTTAGGTATCCCTATGTGATGGGTCCTCCAAGTAGGGAATTTCACCACGCAACTTGGTCCGTCTACGGGTGTATGCTTTACCAACCCTTACCTTTACCCCATATTAGTCGTCATATCAATGTAGTTTAGTTTTCACCCTCACTAAAATTGATACCAAACTATTAGATAACATCCACTAAATCTCTGTTGTTTAATCCTTTTATCATTCACTACCTCCTTGGTCCGACAAGTAGGAACGATGCAAGTTCTAACGTTGCGCACCACTGGAAAGACTTCTTAACGAAAGGATTAACAATACATGCATAAACACTAGTCAAGAATTACTTAGTTATTATTTATACTTTGTTAATTGCTCATGGTTCCCACAACCCTAGTTGTGGATTTAGCTGCTCATGCTTGATAGTTCAAATTCATGATTAGGTTAAAAGAATTCATGAACTTACAGTTAGAATAGATGAAACCCGAATCTTGAAGTGAAATTCAAAGTAAAATTTGCATAAACCAACTTCCAGAATTAAATTGCTAAGAGTTTGCCAAATAATTCCAAAAGACCAAAGTATAAAACATTACAATAGTGTCTAACTCCAAAAACGAGGATTACAACTCCTATTTATAGAAAACAAATCCCAAACTAAACAGGAAACAAAATAAGGAAATAAAACCGCTCAGACACGGTGTCTATTGACGCCTTGACCTAAAGATCGTGGGTCGACCTACGATACATAGGTCACCCTCCTTGGTCCACCACTTAGAAAATAAAATCAGGTACTGTAACTTCAACTCTCTGATCCCCATCGACGGATGTGCAGGATGGCCCATGTGTCGACCTACGGTCCTCCGATGCCTCTGTGGTTCCACACTTGGTCTGACTTCCCTGATCTTCCACCTAGGCTTGCTCACCTATGGTCCATGGATTGTACTATGTCCTGTCCTGTCACTCCGTGGTTTGAGTACTGGAACTCAACTCCAAGACCAGGACCTATGACTGCTCATCTACGACCCGTTATTGGACTACAGTCCGTGGTTGGCTACTTCTACAATTTTCACCTCACATCTTCATCAACCGCATCCAAGCCTATTTCCTGCAAGAATTACACACAAAACATTATTTCTAATAGCAACATAGTCCAAGATACACACAAACTCTAAGTTAAACGTATAAAAAATATAGTAATATCACGGTATATCAACACCCTTAACTTAAACTTGTTGTTTGTCCTCTAGCGACACACTAAAAATCTAAACGATACTTATGTAGAAGAAAACATACAAACTCAAGCAATCACATGGTCTTCTCAATCAATTCCATCACTTCGTGCAAATCTTTTCATCTCGACTCAACAAGCTAACTCATGCGGGTCAAAACATGACATAGATCAACCAATAGACATCAAAACATACACTTTTTCACAATCACAAAGGTACCAACTCTTCAACAATGTAACTAGTGCCCTAACTTCAAAAGAAATCTTTTTTCACACAACAAATCCAAATTTTAAGTTTAAGGATTCATTCAAAACTCATGCTCAGAAGTGACTTCAACTACAGTTAGTGCTCAATACCATATGCTTGCCGTTATTTTCACTGCATACACTCTCCAAACTAGTCATTAGGATCACTACGGGACTTTCTTAGCTTGCAACGTAGTCTCCAGGTCAGGTAGGGTACATTTGGGTACTTTTTAGTGACTTTTCTTCCCTTTTTTACATTACATTGGCTTTTTACCTCTTTTCTCAACCACTTCTTGACATCTTTTTAGTTTTTGTTCTTTCCCTTGACTCTCTTCAGCACAGATGTGACTTTTGACTTTATCGCTCTTATTTTTCACTTTCTTCTTTTTCTTTTACTTCATCTTTGTTTCTTTCTTTCAACATATTTGTCATTCATCTTTTTGCTTCTTTTGACTTCAGTCACATCTTTTTCTTTCTCCTATACAAAATTCTTTTCATAACCTTTTTATTTCAGTTTCCTTTTTCATAGCCACCCTCAACTTATGTATTTTGCATTGATTGAGGTGCACAATATCCAATGTCGAACCAGGGCCAAGATTAAGTATTTTTTGAATTAGCCACCCTCAACTTAGGCTTTTGGCCTAAGTTAGGGTGCACATGTCCAATGAGGGACCGGGGCTAAAACAATCTTTTAGGGAAGGTTAATTAGGTGTATTGAAAGAAGTGGTCTACATTAGGCTCAAACATTTTGATCAAATGGAGAATTTATTTCTTTTGGTTGAATCATTTTAGACTTGAGTGGACTTATTTGAACACGGGCCTATGATCATTTCCCAACTTCTAGGCTAGATTATATTAGCAGGACCAACGGGGCAAGTTCTAGATTGACACATACTGCATGAATATTCAAACTTTTCTCACACACATTTGGCAATTGTTTCATTATCAGATTACTGAATTACCCTGCTAAAATTTTAGCTTTAGTCATGTTACCATTCCGGTTCCTTATCATGTCATATGAAGATCCAAAACATTCAACTTATTCAGCCTATAGATCTAGCACATTTCAAATTTTTTGGACAGGTATCAATCTCATGCTCTTTATGCCATCATGCCTTCATTTTTGTACTTACTTCTACACATACAATCCTACATATGCAGGTTCAACATAAAAGTAAAACAGTTCCTTCGGGGAAAAGAACACAGGCAAGGAAACCCTAAGGGAGGATTATGAGTTGGGTTACTCAGACTTCACCCTATCACTCACAATCCACTTACCCCACCCCCAACAAAATAAGGTGCAATTGCTCTCAATGCACAAAATAAAAAGTAAATCATCCGGTGAAGCAAACCTATGGGGCAAATGTGCCGTAGACCTATCAAGAAATGGGTGGATCTGGTTTCCCAGAACCCGCTGGATCAAGACTAGGGACGCCATCAGTAGCGCCCTTACCAACAATGGGAACACCATCAGTAGTGATCCTCGAACTTGAAGGGCCAACATCTATCTCACGACCCCACTGCTGTCGCATATCCTCATCAAGAATGAACTGCCTCTGGGCTACCTCAAGCTCCTGCCTCTCCCTCTTCTTAGCTCAGTAGGCCTCCTCAGTATCAGAAGTATGATAAAAATGGTGATGCTTCCCAGAAGCATGGGAAGGATCGGGTGGTGGCATAGTGTCACCTAAGAGGGCAATCATCACCACCTCATCCTCTTCGGCCGTAGGGGCAACCTCTGGGACAGTGTCAAGCGGGGCTAAAAGAGCATCAACATCAGACTGGAGCTTAGTCAACTTCGTGTGGAAAGTAGTCACATCAATAGTAGAGGCAAACCTCTCCAAAATCCTCAACTCAAAGGAATCTAGGCGTTTGTGGAATGCCTGATTCTTTCTCTCCATCATCTGCTCCATACGAGTCTCAAACTCATCAACATGGCGCAATAACTAAGGCCTCATGTGCAGCAGTAAAGTAGCCATATGGGTCTCCAACTTCTAGACTCGGGCCAGAGAAATGACAGTGGAAGAGGGAGTGGCTCTGGATGAGCTTGCAACCTGACTAGTGACGGCAGAGGGGGGACCCTATGCATTTGCAGTAGTGGCTGGGGAAGTGGTGTAAACATCCAGGATATTCTCCACATGAGTAGTAAGATCAGCACCCAATAGTGGTACGTCAACCTGTGGCTCCCTCCGTGGTGCAAAAAGATTGGCATCATCTCGAAAGAGGCCGATATCCACAGTCTTGGTCGCCTCGAGAAACCTGTCACAATGCCAAATGTGAACTGAAGCCTCCCTGTAGAGATGGAATATCAAACATGGAAGGGAAGAGTAATGTTGGTCCTTAAAGCCCTATCATGGATCTTAACAATCAGGATTCAGGTGAAATCAAGCTCCACTCCCGCTATAATAGCAACAATCATCACGGCCCGGTCCCAAGTGACAACATTGTCCGCCTGAGTATGGGATAGTTTAGTACGAAACAATTACCAGAAAAACCTTACAACGAAACTCAGAGTCGCCTTCCTGATAGGCATAGCTGGATTGCACTCCCTCTCGGTACACTCCCCATCCTCGGTAATATGACGTGCCATTAAATAAAGCAACATCTCTCTCTGATCAACATTTCTCTTAAATGCACCGCTCTGAACAATTCTCATCCTATAGTCATACTCTGTTGTGTTAATAGGCACAATGTGGGCTGGGGCATAGATGAATCGAAAAATGGTGGCTTCTGAGATGTCAACCGAGAAATTCTGCACCAATGTTGACTGAAGTGGAACTGGGGCAGTGGTTTAGCCCTCTTGGATGTGGCATTGCAGACTATAGCGGCGTAGGAAGCATAATACTCCCGAGTCATCTCCTCACTGTATTTCCCTAGGCTCCATGCCATCCACTCACATTTGTGCCTACGGAATAGCTCCTCAATAACGGGCATGGTGTGGAGGCTGCCTGTAAGAACCCTGCGCTCCTCAGTAACGGTCCTGTCCATCTTTTGATGTTCATTCATCATGGTGCCATTTTCATGTAGCTGGTACTGGTCCCGTAACACACCACTTTTTTTGCTCCAAGGCATTAGGAACCGACTCTGCTCGGGGTGGTACAATGGCATCCCCTGTGCTATCGGCATCTGAAAAAAAATTGGACTGCCGCTAGAACTAGAGCCGGACCGGGACTCTTAGACTCTGTGTCCCCCTCCTCAGATTAGGGGGTAGTGACCTCGACCTTATCACTCGTAGAACTAATCTGCTAGGCCCTATTCCTCATAACTCGGGTGGTAGTGGGGGAAATTCAGGCGGTACCAGGGACATACCCTGTATCGCTGTCCTCATCAATCAGACGTTGCGAAGTGGCGACCGATTTGGACTTGCCCCCTCTTGTGTAGGTTGGAGCTTGTTTAAGAGCCATGGTACCTGTGGAAGCTTCGTTAGTACCCAAAAAACACAAAAAAACCCATGGAATATTTTTAGAACATGAATCAAACTTAGACAAGTATCCAAAAAATTTCCAGGTAGTAGCTGGAATTGTGACCCACGGTAGGTACCTACAGTTCATCGATGGAACGACGCCCCATGGGTCCCCTCTGTAGGTCAGGGTACCCATTTTTGGGTCTCTGGTGATGGAATTATGGATGTGCTGAACGGTCCGTTGATCAAACGACGGAAGGTAGTCCACAACATGGTTCTTGACTTAACCAAATTTGTGTGTGCTACTGATCCACGGACCCCGACCTACGGTCCGTAGGTTGACCTACAGTCCGTGGGTCGAATTTGTAGATCAGTTCTGTGCTAGGCATAACACTTCAATTCAGAGTCAATGCAAAATTTCAACAAAAACTTAATCAAACTAATCCTAAACATGCATTTTAACAAGTAATGTGGTAGTTCATCATTCCTAGGGTTCCGAATTATGCACAATCCAAAGTTCAACACAAACAAACCTCAAAACCCTAAGTCAAAACTCTCACTTAGACCTAGCAATTGAGTTATTCGATTTAGATTAATTACACACTCACGTACCATCATTCCAAGGATGTTTATAAACTAAAAATCAACATTGTAACAAGTAATTTAACAACCCAAGGTCAAGTTCATCGTTGTGACTTCAATTGAAACAATGAAATATTAAAAGTTTGGGAGAAATAAATTTACCTTACAAGTAAGCAATGATGGTGAGTGTGTGATCAAGTGCAAAAGCTCCTAGAACAACGTGGACACCGAACCCGGACCTTGAAGACTTTGATGGAAACGAAATGGAGATTGTGAAGAAAAATGGCAAATGATGGATTTGGGAATTGAATGAAGTTGATTAAGGAGTGATGAAGGGGGGGGGGGAGGTTAATGGATGAATATGGGGTAAATGGACGG
>JAJOOH010001471.1:0-26461 GCA_029582605.1 Solanum gracilifrons
TGTTAAATCATAGTATTTACTCGTAAAAATGTAATCTTTTTTTTTTTTTTTTTTGTGTGGGTTTTTGCTTTTGTCTTCTTTAAGGTATGCATAATGTTAGTCCTAGTTCATAAGGAGACTTTTTTGTTGTGGTTGTTGCAAAGTTTTTGTCTTTTTTGGGGTTCATTTCTATTTGAGGCTAAGTTTTTCTTGTTCTTCATTGAATTTCCCATTTTCTTCAAAACTCCGTCATCTCCTTTTTCCTTCTTCTAGCTTGTTTCTTCAAGGTATGTAGTTTCCATTCATTATAAAAATGTAATCTTTTTATGTAGGTATTGCAAAGATTTTGTCTTATATTTTGGAAAAATGTCAGAAATATATCTGAATTTTGATCGAAATTGTTATAATTACACTAAACTTTGGAAATTATCTTTTAACTTGCATTATTTAATAGTGTATTTTAAAAGTATATATGTGCCCCATCTTAAATATTGCATCATTTTAAATAGTAATGTATCCACGTGAACATATATATACCTTTAAAATATACTATTAAATAGTGCAACGTAAAATGTCCTTCCTAAAATTTGGTATCAAGTTTGGTATCGTAACAACAATTTCGATAAAAGTAGAAGTAATTTTTAAATCATTTTCCCCTTATTTTTTTGGGTTTAGTTCTATTTGAGTCTATTGTGTGTTTAGTGTTGTTTACTTATACATTTTCCAACTTCTGCAAAACCCCTTCAACTTCTTCTTTACTAGTTTCTTCAAGGTAAATGTAGTTCATTCATTTTTTCTGTTTATAACAGTAAAAATGTAATCTTTTTAGTGGATGTTGCAAAAATTCTGTCTTTTTGGGTCCATTTCATTGTACTCATTCATAAAAATGGAGTCTTTTTTTGTGGGTTCTTACTGTTGTCTTCTTTAAATTGCATATATTTCATTTGTGGGGTATACTTTTTTTTTGGTGGTTGTTGCAAAGTTTGTCTTGTTATATGAACTGTCTGTTTAGTGTTGTATTCATGTTCTTCATTCCATTTCCCAATTTTTCACCATAAACCTTCATATCTCTTTTCCTTCTACTAGTTCCTTCAAGGTACATATTATTCATTCACTCATTCAAGAAAATATATTTTTTTATTTGTGGGTTTTTGCTTTTGTCTTCTTTAAGGTACATACTGTTAATCTACTTCATATGGAGGTATATTTTTTCTTGTGGGTGCTTCAAAGTTTTTGTCTTTTTTTGGTTACAATTTCAATCTGAGTATACTGTCTGTTACTTTTGTTTTCTTGTTTTTTTCACAGCTTCCTTCATTCACTTTCTCAGAGACTTCAAAATTCTGATGTTTTCTTGGGAGTTGAGCCTTTTCTGAAATTTCACTGTTTCCTAAGAAAAAATTCATATTGTATGTTTGTTTACTACTAAGAAGAGAGAGGGAAGAACAAAAAAGGTTCCATTTTTTCTGAAATTTCAATTTTGTTTGGTTCATTAACAGAGAAGCATAGAGGAAAAAGATTTAAGTCTTTTTTGTTGTGTGTTGCTTCAAATGAGCCAACAAATTTTGGTTACTAGATATGTCTAGGCATAAAAGTTTCAATTTTTCTTCCATCTTTTTCCTAGTTTAGATTATTTTTATGCATTTTTGACAATTTTTGACACTCTGAAGCTTTTTTCTGTATATTGAGTCTACAAGTTCTTTCATTTTTAAAGTTTGCTTTAAATTGCATTTATTTGCAATTTTCCAATATAAAATCCATTTTTCTTGCAAATATCTCTTGTTGTCGGTACACTCGGTGTGAATTTTGAAAATTTCCCAATTTTTTCTTTTTGAAATTATTTTATTACAAGAATCTTGATAAATGTTCATTTTGGATTAACAAAATTCCAAAAAAAATTCAACCTTTTTCTTCTAAATGTGCCATGTCCCATGTTGACACTCTGGCTCCAGCTTAAGTATATGGTGTGGTTTTTGGCCCCTACCCTTCACATTAAATTTCACTTTTGTCCCTATAAAATGTGTATATATAATGTAGCTCTCATTTGTTGGATAATTGGAAGTTGATGAAATTTCTTTTTGGGTCATTGTTAATGGTTTTGTGTTAACTTTTGCAGGTAAAGGTTTTTAGAGTAGAAAAAAAATCAAGAAACTATGGGGTCAAATGTGGTAGATGAGATAGATTGTGGCAGCTTCTTTGACCACATTGATGATTTGATTGATTTCCCTCTTGAGAATGAGAATGTTGGCCTTAGTTCTACTGATTGCAAAGATTTTCCAAGCATTTGGAATGACCCCTTGCCGGATTCCGACTCCCTTTTCTCTGGCAGCCACCGGAATTCTGCCTCCGACCTCTCGGCTGAGCTCTCAGTTCCGGTGAGTGTTATGTTTGTCTCTACTATTGTCAGTGTATTTAACTTGAATTTGTGTTTAATGAAAAATGGTCAAGTTTAAGTGATTCATGTGGGGTCTAATTCTATCTTTATGTCTCAGTCATGTGATCAGATGTAAAGGTTTAAATATGTTTTGCTTAGTGAATGATTAAGTTAATATATTATAATTGGAGAGATTAGCTCTTTAATGGGGATTTAATGATGATTAGTTGATGGACTATCATATAATTTTGTTGGTATCTGCCAGCCAGCTGTGCTGTCGGTGTTAAAGAAGTTCAACACAATTTGTTTTCTATTATTATTGATTGTGTTTAGAGTTGGACTGATGCTAGCACATATGGTGAAATCATCTTTTTTGCCATATTAATGGTGACTTATCTAGATTTTGCACGTCGTAGGGCCCACTAAAGAGAGAAATGCCCCATACTCCGTTTCCTGGGCTTGAACCCATAGCCTCTTGTTATTAAGGGTGAGAGAGTACCACACATATGCTGAAGTCGTATTTTCCCATTCATGTTAGTAGTGACTAATCTGGATTTTGCACATCATAGGGCCAACTAAATGTAGAAACATGCTCCATATCAGGAGTTCCTCCGTTTCCAAGACTCAAACTTGAAACCTCTAGTTAGGGGGTTGGGGATACTGGTGATAAAGTCAATCTTTCGTATTAGTGGTGACTGGTTTGAAATTCGCACATTGTAGGGCCTACTAAAAGGAGAAATGCTTTATACTACGCGTTTCTTAGTCTCCAAGACTCTAACCCGAGACCTTTGATTAATTGTGAAGAAAAAATCATTCTTCCCACCATACTCCTTGGTGGTTAGCCATATGATACTTGCTCAGAGTAATTAATGGTTATGGGTGTTTCCCTCATGGTAGTTGGGATTGACTAGTCCAGTCTATTTCAACTTCCATCCCTTGCCATCATCATGAATGACAGATAATATCATTCAATTTGCACCAGCAAGATTGTGCCACTATGTGCAAAAATGAACCAACATTCTATTAAAAGTCTAATCATTATAGAAAGGGACATTACATCTACTAAGTGATGTTTGACAACCTATTCTTTTGCTTTGGTGTTAATTTACACATAAGAGTGTATGAATAGACACTTGTATTTCAAACTACAACTCTGAGCTGTTTGTCTGATATGTTTGTTATCTTGTGTTACAGTATGAGGATATTGTCCAGCTTGAATGGCTTTCAACATTTGTGGAGGATTCTTTCTCCGGCGGGGGATTGACTCTCGGGAAAGAAAACATTCCTGTTGAGAAAGAGCCGTCATCCCAAGGCAAGTTCCAGACTTCGAGTCCTGTGTCTGTGCTTGAAAGCAGCAGCAGCAGCAGCTCCTCATTTTCCAGCTCGGGGGAAAAAACTTTACCCCTTAGTCCATGCCACCGTGGTCCACAACGTGCTCGGACCAAGCGTCCTCGCCCAACAACTTTTAATCCCTTCCCAGTATTTGTTGCTCCAGGAGTTCCAACAGAATCAGAAAATTTTGCGGAGTCTCCCATGAAGAAGAATCTGAAACCGGCTGCACCAGAGCAGAAAAAGAAAAAGAAGATCAAATTCTCTATTCCTCTAGCTCCGGTCGAGACAAATCAGAATCCAGTGGCACAACAAGCAGTTAGGAAATGCCAGCATTGCGAGATAACAAAGACTCCTCAATGGAGGGCCGGTCCAATGGGACCAAAAACTCTCTGCAACGCCTGTGGTGTTCGTTACAAGTCAGGACGACTCTTCCCTGAATACCGGCCAGCTGCAAGTCCTACATTTGTTCCAGCATTGCACTCAAACTCGCACAAGAAGGTTCTCGAAATGAGAACCACCATCGTCCCAGACAACGACACCATAGCCAGGACCTCGTCACCAGCAATAGCCACCCAACTGGAGTTTAACCCGAGCAACGTGCCGGTTGAGGAGGAGCACAAGTGAATGAAAAGAAGCAGAGAAACAGTTTTTCCTAGCCATAGAGTCTGTCATTTCAGTTCTTAGTGTTATTTGGCTAGTGTTTTTTTTCAATTGCTTTGTTCAATGTTCTTTTTGTATAGGGATGTAATATGGAAATAGAAAAAAAAAAGTAGATGATTATATTTTAGGAGATTAGATTAAGGGCTAAGACTAGTGTTAATTAAGTTTCTTAGTTAAAAAAAATTAGTTTGGGTCAGTGTTGGTTTTGTTAGATGTTTTAGGCTTTTATTCTTGTCCTTAGGATGGGAATTCTTTTTGCAGTTTATTTGTTATCAGGCAATTCTCAAATAGTAATGGTTTATTTTTAAGTTTTTCCTACAAAATGTTATGAATTTATGTAATACATGTTATTTTTAACACAACAAAACCAAACAATCAATAAGAAATACTCCCTTTGTCTCAATTTATACATGTTAGTGTGACTTGACATGAAGGTTAAGAAAGAAAGATTTTCAAAACTTGAGGTTTAAAATAAGTCATAAGATATTTGTGTGGCTAGAAATTATTTCAAGAAGGATAAAAGAGACATTTAAAAGTTAAATTGTTATTAAATTTAGAAACATCATTTTTTTTAACCGACTAAAAAAGAAAGTAATTCATATAAAATGGACCAGATAGATGGAGTATTAATGAATAACTAGTTTTAGTATAACTAATCTTAACATGATTAATCCCAACTTAACTTGAGTTTAAACCAAACGATCACTACACAATAGAAGTTTAATGCATAAAGTTAGTTATGATTAAAAAAAATGCAAGTTGCAACGCGAATTGTCATATCACAAATATAAACACTTAATACTCAATCATATTTTAATACTTACCACTAATTATAAACCTAAGGTAACTTGATTTTAAACAAAATAACTTTGTTTAATAAGATTTTAATATCTGAATAAAATAAACACAAAACCACGATGGAATACAAATTTAAACAAATAAGGTCATTTAATACATGGACTAACTTATCCAAAAACTATAGTCTTGGAGATTATAGTTCTTGAACTAATTTATCCTAAGATAATCTCATGTTTGATTTTAAGATTAGATTTATGCTACACTTAGATAATTATTTTCTAGAATAAATCATATCATCAACTAAATATAATATAAATCTAATCAAAACTTAATACGAAAATATCTCACCTAATCCCGCGTTAATTATATTAGTAATATGATAAAGAGAAAAAAGTGAAGTAAATGGCAAATAATATGAAAGTTCCGAAAATACCCTCACCATCATCACTCAGTGAATTTCAACAAGCTGAGAACCAGAAAGAGGGAAAAATCAAGAGGAAGAGCTTTTTTTTCAGTTTCAATTTTAAGAAGAAAGCTCTTTCCTCTTGACTTCACTTCAATATTTTCTTTCTATTCATACGTATATACGTAGAAAAATACGTAGTAGTATATGTATATACGTACGTCAAAATCTCCAGATCGAAATTAGGGTTTTAGTTTTTTTTTTTTATAATTTATTTGAAAATTTTAGGTATCGGGAATGTCAGGGCTGAATCGATCTTCTAGCGCTCCATCGAAAAATGGGCTTCCTCCTAAGGAACTCATTGACGATCTTTGCAGGTGCGCTATGCTGTTTATGTGATTCTGCTAAACTTCATTTTTGCTTTTCCTTGATGTAAGTTTTAGTGATTTAAGCTATTTTCTTGGATTGGATGTGAAGGAGTGTACTTTTAATGTTCCTAAGTTCAAAGTTTAGCTGTTTCCTGTTGTATTTCTCAGTGATTCAAGCTAACCTTTTTTTTTATTAGTAGTGATTCAAGCCAATTTTTTTCTGGATTTGGCTGTGAAATAGTGTACTTGCAGTGCTCATAAGTTCAAAATTTAGTGTTCTCCTATTGTGTTTTTCAGCGATTCAAATTATTTTTTGGATTTGGATGTGAAAAATGGCGTACTTGTAGGTTCATAAGTTCAAAATTTAACATTTTACTATTGTTTTTTTTTCTGTGATTCAAATTATTTTTTGGATTTGGATGTGAAATGGTGTACTTGTATAGTTCACAATTTCGAAATTTAGCATTTTCCTGTTGTATCTTTTAATGATTCAAGCTAATTTTCTTGATAAGTAGTGATTCAACCTATACTTTGGTCTTGGCTGTGAGATAGTGTACTTGGAGATTGCATATTTGCCTAAGTTCAAAATTGAGATTTTTAATCAGTTTTAACTGTCTATGAGAGTTTCCCAAAGTATAGTAGTTGCAAGATTGGATAAAGGATTTACTCAGTGGTGGATCTAGGATTTCAACTCTATAGGTTCAATCTATAAGGTTCTTCCCATTAAGCCCATTGTATTTTTAAAATTATGGGTTCAGACCTACCATTTGTTCAATTTTAGCTTAAAACTTTATGCTCCGCATTGAAAAGGTGTTGGTTAATTCTGCTCAGCAAGGCTAGAGGATATGTGCTCACTCTAAGTGTCATAATTGGAATTCGAAACAGGAATTTTCAACTTGTTATTCCTATGCTAGTCATCCCTCACCTTTATGTGTGTTAAATAGGTTGGGAGTTCCAGTACTGGTATGAAATGGTGTTGAAAGAGCAAAACGATTAAAGAAAATATAGATGACAAAATAGTTTGGAACTGACATAGTCATTGAAATTTCATTTTAGTATTTTATTTGAGGAATACAGATGGCTTCCCTTTGTCAATATTATAAACACTGCAAGTCTTAAGCAAGCTTAATCTATGAGTCATGGTCAAGAAATCTTATGACTTTGATAATAGATGCATTCTGTCCTTGCATATAGCGTTTCCTATTTCTTTTTCAATTTCTTGAAGTTGGTTGTAGCAACTTGTGATATCGTTGACTTTACTTGGTAAATGGTAGATATTGCGAGGTTATGCATTTGGCATGTCTTCCCTTGATGGATGTGTTCTATTTCTTTGACACAGTCGGTTTATTTTGAACGTGCCAAAAGAAGATCAGCAATCATTTGAGAGGATTTTGTTTCTTGTGGAGTGCGCACATTGGTTTTATGAAGACAATACTGTGGACAACAATCCGTCATTGAAGTCTATAACCCTCAAGGAATTTACTTCCTTAAGTATCCTTTGATGATAGAACCTAAACCCAGATCTATAATTATTTAAATGCAGGGAATCCTATATCGATCTTGCACGCAACTTACCTCTTTCATTGAATTTGCATGATTTACTCTTTTGAACTTAAATGCCCTCTCCCCTTTTCTTTTTGCATTTAAACTAGCCACTTGGACTTGCTTTCCACACATTTGATCATAAAGCATGCCTTTGATATTGGTAATCCAAAAGAAAGGTGGGTTTGGGGGGGGGGGGGATAGCTTTGATATTGCTATGTTTTCCATTGTCACAGTCTCTCGTCATTGTATATACTTTTTTTGGCCAAGGGTTTAGATGTTTCTCTTAATTAGGGCTGAGTGTTATCTTTGTATTCTTTCTTTTTTCAACTTTGCTTTGAGAGCTCCTTGAACCTGCAACATGTTTATAAAGACTGGAAATATAAAATTTAAAGAAAGAATTATTGTGAAATTGTAAGGTGGACATATAATATAGGGCCACTATTTCTGACTTTCATTCGTAAGTTGCTATGCTTACTTCTACTTGGCTGGTATATCTGAGGTTGAGTATATGAACATTCGGGCTTTCCTTAATCCATTACAGTGTTTAACAATTGTGATGTTTTAAAACCATATGTTCCTCACATAGATGACATATTCAAGGACTTTACCTCTTACAAGGTTCGAGTTCCTGTAACTGGGGCCATCATCCTTGATGAGACTTTTGAACGGGTAAGTACCGTTTGCATCAAAGCAGCATAATCAAGTTCCTTGTAAATAGTATCTTTATAAGATTACTGCTACCATTTAAAAATAAAGGTATCTTTACTTGATTCTGTTAGGTGATTAGTGCTTTATTGAGCGTGCGACTTTTAGGACCTATAATCATGAATGACCAAGTAACTAATATGTTACCGGAACTCAAATTGTTGCTGCTTTGACTTTTTGGGGACCATTCATTTAACTACAGTCTTTTCTCTCTCTCTTTCTATTTATTAGTATGATTTTCCTCAATTTAAGCATATATGTTGTGCTATCTACGAAATTAAATAGGTGCATATCCTTGTAATCCTTTATGGCACTTTCTTAAAGACATTAGATCTCATTGATTATTTATGTCAACTGCAGTGCTTGCTAGTAAAGGGATGGAAGGGTTCAAGTTGGAGTTTTCCACGTGGGAAAAAGAACAAGGATGAAGAGGACCACTCATGTGCAGTTAGAGAGGTATGCAGTTCTCTTTACTATTTAGTTCTCCAATTGACATTAAAGATCTCATGAATGCTTGTGGAAGTGTATATGTTTTCCAGTTCTTCAATTGCAGGAGATGTGTTTATTTGGATAAATTACTCTTTTTTGATAGAGTAATAATGTCCATTAAAGAGGAATGTGTCTGTATACAAGGAGTATACTATATATATATATAATACCTTAATGAACCGAAGCTGCTAAAGCTCGTCATTTCTCTAATTTGAATCGAAAGTTGGTTTTTACTCCTCCACCTTTGAAGGCTGGTTACATCCAATGTCTCCTACGAGGCTGCCTTAAAGTCCAATTCCAACCAATTTCTAGTTAATGCATCCATAAGAACCCGACAATTCCCCGTATGGGAGCCACCGTCATTTCGTCTGACATGTACTCTGAGGACCTCCGAGTATGACAAAGTGAAAGGAGACAAGACTCACCTCCCCCTACTTTGTCAAGAAGCACTTCTGCAACTTCCTCTCTTTCCCAATGCTCTTTTTTTCCCAAAGGGAAATGAAGGCCTTCCTTAAAAATTCTCACCCAATCGAAAGGATACCTTATCCAAAAAACTATGCACTTACACATTGCCAATTATATCTATCTAGTCTCCTACTTTTCCCCACATGTTCTGTTTACACCAAAAGTAAAAAAAGACTCAGACAATTCATCCTAATTTTGGTACTGCTCGTCTTCAAAATGCCTTGAATTTCTGTCCATATTGTCCATTAGATACAAGCTGGGATGATCTGCCACAAATCCTCCATAGCACTTCTTTCCCCCCCACATTCTTCCAGCAGCTTAGCAACTCCCTAGTAGAATTGGACATAACCTAATTTATTTCCAAAATACACCAGAACACGTGCCACAGATTTTTAGTAGTACTACAATGCATGAATAAATTATCAATGTTTTCACCATCTTGACCACAATGCATACATCTTGAACAAATCTGGATACATCTTCTCTGTAAATTTTCTTGAGTTAAGCAAGCTTTCCTTGTCACCAGCCAAACAAAACAGGATTCCTCAACTGGTATTTTGGTTTTCCAAGTATGTTTCCAAGGACAATTTCCATTCCAAGAGCCACCTTGATTATAACTCCTGTACATGGATTAGAGGCCGCCATGACCCACCGATGATCTAACCAAAAGGATGTCTTTCTAGCATTTCCACCATGATCTCCACATTTTCTTGAAAATCCTGTCAGCAATTCCGTATTCCATACACAACAACCAAATGGACTATTGACTTCTTTAGTGATCACCGACTCTCTAACCCATATTTCTGAATTATAAAATTTCTCCATATTGCCATTTCTTTTGAGTTGAATCTCCTAACCATCTTTGTAGCAAGTTCCTGTTATGCAAACTTAGCTTCTTGATTCCCAGGCCACCCTATTTTTTAATTTAAAGTGAGAACTTCCCACTTTACCATATTAAAGCCCGTATTCACTTTATTACCATAGGATTACAAAAAACTCATTTCTTTTTAATTTATCAATCTTTTTCTCCACCCCCTTGGGGATAGGAAGAATAGCCACCATATAAGTAAGGAAGACATAACACAAAATTGATTAGAGTCAGCGTCTCACTCAGAGATAAATATTGGGTTTTCCATCCAGCCCAATTTTTTTGTCACGTCTCTAGGACATCATCCCATATTTATATTGACTTATTCTTTGCCCCCAGAGGTAATCCCAGATACTTATTGGGTAGTGACTCCACTTGGCATCCAAGGTTACCTGCCAAATATTGTATATTGGTCACCTGTGTTTCCAGTTAACATGAAGACCAGATAGAGCCTCAAAGATCTTCACCAAAAAAAATATCTTCACCAAGAAGATAGACCCTCAAAGATGGTCAGAATTGCCCTAAGGTGTCTGATCTATCCCATTTCAGCATCACTAAAGACTAGAGAATCATCGGCAAAAAATAAGTGATAGATTTCTAGACCATCACCATATTACTTGATTATCAAAGCCCTCAATCCAATAATTTGATTTGGCTATCCTAAACATGTGGTTAAGACCTTCCATGACTAGCAAAACTAGGAACGGTGATAGTGGATCACTCTGCCTAAGACCCCTTTGGATTGAAAAAAGCCTTCAAGACTTCCCTTAACTCAGGATTTTACATTAGGGTAGAAAAAAGGGCAATACGGTGCTCAAAGCATCCCGTGTTAATAGGGTCTAGGGGAGGCCGCACCCAAGGGGTGTGCTGTACACAACCTACCCTAATGCATGCATTATTATCTTCTTTCACGGCCCAAATCCATGACCTATTGGTCACACGATCACAATTAAGTTGCTCCAAGGCTCCCTTTCGGAGAATTTTACACTAGAAATGCAAAATTTAATCCATTTTAGCCATTTGCTTCCAAAACCTATGTCTTTGAGAATTTTCAAGAGAAAGTTCCAATTGACATGATATCTTTGCAGAGAGAATTTTGGAGTCAGTCACTCATCTTTTTGTTCATTGTAAATTTGTTAAGCAACGCTGTGCTATGTTGCTCAGACTCTCCAAAACTGTCGCCGCACCGTGTCGGATTCTTAAAAATGCACTACTTTTGGAGAATCCAACATGCATCTGTCGCCATTTTTAAAGAGTCCGAGCAACAAAGATGTTGGGAGACTATCCTGAATTTGTGTGGTGGTGTTTTGGTAATGCCTTTGGATGTTAAGAGTTTACTGGAGAGCTGGAATGAGCAGAAGATAACAATACCTCAGAAGCAGATCTGGAGGACCATCTCTTTGTGCATCTTCTAAACTATTTGGAAAGAAAAGAGAAGTGTGTTTTGATTATAGAAAGAATCGTATCCCTTAAGTCATGAATCTTTGTCTTCAGAAATATGTTCTTTTGGTGTAAGAAGAGCTAAGCAGAGAATATGGATACATGTATGTATTTTTTGGACTCACTTAGGAATATACATCTGGTCTATAGTAGGGATTGCCTGGTTTTGTTGTACTTCTATATGCCTTCTTGGTACCTTTATTAATCATAATTTTACCTTTTCAAAAACAAATCTCTCATTTTAAATTAAGTGTCAGCTACCACTAAAGTCATAAGCTAAAGAGAATTCTAAGATAGCCTTCCCTTCGTCATTCTTAGTACCTTAGCTAATAACTTTTTTTTTTTTGAAATTGGTAAATTGTATTCATTCAGCATTAAGGCTATGCTGGCCACCTCCAAAAAGTTTACAAAAAAGAAAAGAGAGATACTTACAAAGAGCCTATAAAATCCACTAGTTGGATTTCCTCTATTATACTCTGTTCTTTACACCAAAAACTTAGTGAAGTAATAACTTTCCACTTAATCTTCATAATAGAGGATTCTTTTCCTTCAAAGATCCTCTGGTTCCTCTCCTTCCAAATGGTCAACCAGATGCAGGCTAGATGCAGGCTGGGACTGTCCTCCACCATCGTTTTTGGCTTTTGCTTCCTCCTCTTTTGATCCAACAGCTAAGCAAATCTGCAGTATGTTCAGGCATGATCCAGTTGATTCCAGCAATGGAAGTGAACATAGCTCAAACTTGTGTCGTTACTTTGCAATGCATGAAAAGGTGTTTGTTGGTTTCTAGTGCCTCCTCTGCAAGGAGGCATCTAGATGCTATGATGGACCCCCTTTTTTGCAATGCCTCATGTGTCAAGCATGCTTTCCTAGCTACTAGCCAAGTGAAGCATTTCACTTTATTAGGAGCCACACTCTTCCATATAGTATTCCAAGGTCCAGTTGACGTGCCTGCAGCAACACTCAGTCCCCTTTTGTATACTCTGTTAACAGTGAAAATTCCATCATTGTGGTGCCTCCAAATGAATCTGTCTGAGTCTGTATTAGTGCCCGGGAAGTTTCCTATTAGTTTTAGAAAATCTACTACCCATGGTATTGCCCAATCATTTAGGGGTCTTCTGAAAGCCAGGTTCCACCCTTGAGGGGACCACATTTCTTGTATACTGCATCCAGTAATAACTCCTGTGTAGTTGTTCAAAACTTTCACCATCTTTACCTACATGACCATTTAAATCTTCCCCTGTAAAGATTTATCAGTCTCCTACTATCCCTTGAACCAAGGTGTCGATATCCTCCCAAAATTTAGATTTAGCGTCTATATCTTATCCTATTTGCAGAGCATAGGCACTAATAACATTGATTGTCTCCATCCTTCATACTTACCTTAATGCAATAATCCTATTACAACTCATTTATTTTTACAATTTGACATATACGTCTTGTTTCTACAATAATTCTACCCTTTTGTCTATCCCACTATACAATGATTTAAAATCTATTGTTACCTATCTCTCTAGCAGTTTATCCTTCCCATTTAGTTTTTTGTAGGCAAGCAATAACAACTTCCCCCTCTTTTTAGGGTATCTATGATTCTATCGAGCTTCCAGTCATAGTAATTATGTTCCAGGTACCTACTCAAATATAATTCTTTCTAGAATATCTTTTTAACCCTCATCCATCCATGATGCGAAAACCCTTTCTTATTTTGCACCACATCCGAACACTGTTGTGGTGGAACTAGCTTCTTAACTCACACCTATCCCTAATGTGGGAACCCTTTCATGTTCTGAACCACATCCGGATGCTGATGTGGCATACTTACTTTTTTACATATACCAAACCACGATGTTGGAACCCTTGCTCATACTTCTTCAGGCAGACAATAATGTGATGTAACCCTTTGCTCATTTTTCATTACATCAGGTGCTGATGTAATACATGTCTAGATGTAATACCTCGTGTGAACGATATTTGTATTATGATGATTTATCATGAATTGACAAATTTTTTGCTGGTTGTCAACCTACCACAATTGCACAACCCTCATTATTCGGGCTTAGGACCGGCAATGTGTGATCATGCAAATTAGAAAAGATAAAAATGATAGCATTTGGCAAAAGGTGCCAGTTGTGCATATATAAGGATAAAATGAGATGTCACTTGCAAGTTGCCATGGCACCACGATTCTCAAAAATAAAATAAAATATAAGAAATCATTTGTGATAGTTTGATTATGTCCTATGTTAACCTCCAAATCTTCCAGATGGCATGCTCTGTATGTGTGCAACCATGTTGAGTGAAGGTGTCCATAGGAGACAAGATAATCCTAAAATCACAGGGAAAGAAATTGTGTGGACTCTTAAAAGACGTACAATCTCTTGAAATTCATGCAAGCTTAGCGAAAAATATAGTACAATGGAACCAATTACGTTGGACTTATTTTTTCAAAGGAATTTCCATGATAGGGAAATGAATAGCTAGTTAGATTTGCTCTAGAGACCGGAGAAAGATGGATAACAACCGGAAATATTTTGCCAAGATTGGTTTAGTGTTAGCAAAATTAGTAATTTAACATGGTTTAACATGTAGAAAATTTGCCTCTCTATCTCTACTAGTAAGAGATAAGGTCTGTGTACACTCTACTCTCCCTAGACCGCACTTGTGGGACACTGGGTACGTTGTTGTTAACATGTAGAAAGCTTCTAGTGGTAGAGAAACTAATTTTCTAAGTTCGATTAATACGGTGTAAAATGGAACAATATGTTGTTATGGACATTGAGGTTCTTATTGCCCATCCCACTTCTTGATATTGAAGCATAGTTGTCTGACTTGTTGTATTTGACTCTCCTGTACAAAAAAGAGCTGGCAGATATTTTGTAGCGGTGGAGAAAGCTGGTTCGACCAATCCATAACAAAAGTTCAATATCTGTTCTACATGAGTAGTGGATCGTATGTGGACTGTATGTAAAGGTCCATGGGGTTATGTTGTGTCATGTTAGAAAATAGAAAGGAGGAGCGGCAACTGAAGATGGGGTAATGCTGCTAATAGTCATTTCATGGTGTTGTGGATGCAGTGAAGTCAATAAATTAAGTATTTAATTATATTTTTAAGTAGATGTATTTATAATTTAGGTAGCTTTATTTATTATTCTAGAGTAGGATTTATGTTTCATAGCTTCATAACGATAAGGTTAAGCTATAGTTATTAGTTTGGAATAAGATTTGGGTTTCCTACTTTCTTAAGGATAAGGTTAAGCTATAGTTATTAGTTTGGAATAAGATTTGGGTTTCCTACTTTCATAAGGATTAGACTTCCTATTGCTGCAGTAGAACTCCTACTTTTTTTTTTTGAAACTGGTAAGGTTGAATTCTTCAGCATTAAGGGTATGCTGGCTACCTCCGAAAAGGGATAATTACAGATTTCCTATCAAATCTATAATCTGGTCTATATCATCTATACAAAGCTGTTTACACCAAAAAAGTAGAGATACTATACAATTCCATTTAATCTGGTCTATATCATCTATAGCACTCCTTCTTAAAGGGGTTTCTAATGAATAAATCAGCAAGTCATATTTCAGCAAAAAACAAGAGATTAGAGTTCTCTCTTCCATTGAACTCTAAGGTTTTAGCGTCCCCCTCAACAAGTTGAACTTATATAGCGCCTTGTGAATCGATCGTTCCCTAAAGATCGTAACACATAGCATATATTGTTCCATCGTTTTTGGATCAAGCTTTATGATTCAAAAGGGAAAAGAGCAATAATAGCTGAGTAGCTTAACAAATATATTTATTTGTTATGGATCAGTTTGTCAGAAGTTAGTTTAAAGCTATTTAGGAGTCGAAACAAAGTCGACAGTAGTTTATTTATTCAGTAGTCAAGGAGTAGGGATACAATGAGCAAGAGCGCTAACCTTTTAAAGCATATGGATGGACTAATCTAGGATTAGTGGAGGGAAAATTTTATAGTTGAGTTTAGGTTCTTACTCTTCTCTGATAAATAAGTTAGTGCTGGATCCGACTGCTCTAAGTAGAAGACTTTGACTATGGTTAAATCTTGGTGGGTTTATATGTAGTTGATAAGATTATCCTCCGAGGAGCTTGGCCCCAACATTTTGTTCCTTTCTTTTTTTTCTGGGTTCCCTCGCCATTTTCTCATCTTACGTAAATTACTATCCGTGGTTTATCTTTGTGCAATGCTCAATTTGATTCAACTTTCTAAATTATGCTTTGTATTGGATGCAGGTCTTGGAGGAAACAGGATTTGATGTCTCGAAACTTCTTCAGAAAGAGCAATACCTTGAAATGACTTTTGGACAGCAAAGAGTGCGGCTTTACATAATAGCGGGAGTGAAAGAGGATGCATCATTTGCCCCACAAACCAAAAAAGAAATTAGTGTAAGTGAAAATAGTCTGTCAAAGTTAAAAGCTTCAAAGAATGTAACTAGATTCAAAAAAAGAAGAAGTTAAAGCTTCAAAGGAGATTAATATCGCAAAAACACTTCCATGAAATTCAAAGCCATCAATCAAATCCTTTTCTTGTGTGAAAGTTAAAATTCCTTTCCTTACTATTTTCAATAGATGGGTATGCTGTCCCCGCTACTAAATTTGAATTACTGGGTGGTCTATTCACTACATTTGTCTTTAAGAATAATGACAGTAGTCATTTGCTTTGCTTGCCTTTGTTGACTTTAAGATTATGTATTTATGTATATTGCTATTTGACTGTCTTACTTCCCTGCAAGCCTGCTTTGAGCCTTCAAGAATTTTTCTTTTGAGTCAAAGGTTTATTGGAATTAGGAATGAGGATATCTGGGACAAGGTGGGAGTTGCTTCGTGGTGGACAAGATGTGGGAAGGGAGGCTGAGATGGTTTGGGCATGTGAAGACGAGATGTGCAAATTCCCTAGGAGGTGTGAGAGGTTGGATATAGTGGGTAGGATGAGAGGTTGAGGTAGGTCAAAGAAGTATTGGGGAGAGGTGATTAGATAGGACATGACACAATTTTATCTTACTGAGGATGTGACCTTAGATGGGAGGGTATGGAGGCCGCGGATTAGTGTAGAAGGTTAGTAGGTAGTTGAGCATTGTCTTGCTTTTCAACGGAATTAGGCTTGATGGTAGTCTTGACTCTTGAGCACCGTGTCTGTCGTAGTATTAGCCTTATTCATGTAGTTCCTTTCTTTGTGTGTTACCATCTGTTGTTTATTATGTTTAGGTGGTCAGATTTTTCTGATGTTACTGTTCCTTGAGTGTATTTTCTGCACTGCTTTCCTTGTGGCTATGTTGTTGTTGAGTCAAGGGTCTATCGGAAACAACTTCTCTACCCCACAAAGGTAGGGGTAAGGTTTGCGTACGTCCTACCCTCCCTATACCCCAATTGTGGACTACACTGGGTTGTTGTAGTTTTGATTTTAAAATCCCATGTTTTAATAGATAATTTCTTAGCTTACTATCTTACTTTGTATGACTATTTAGAGCAGGAGATCTCTATTGAATTTTACTTCCATTGAACTTCATGTTTCTCAGTATCATGTCATGTAGAAAGGTTTTGTGAATGAGATTTATATTCTGTATGGTGTGTTCTGCTGACACATTTGAGCTGGATGTTCTTAAGCCATTATTTGCTTGGACATGAAGTGTTAAGACCTTTTTTTTGTTGTGTGTGGGTGTGGGTAGGGGTTTATTGAGTTACCATTGATTTCAATCACTTCAAGATTTCCTAAGGATTGTCTTTGCTGTCATGGATTGTGCATGAACTCAATACTTTAGATGCTATCTAGAATTACCACTTCTTCATCTAGATGCAGAGAATTTTTGAAAGTTAATTATAGTAACATGCTCATACTTTCTTACTCTCCCAGTTGTTACTTCAACATAGATGACTATTCTCTAAACACAAGAGTGCACCATTGCATGCAAACATGTAACTGCTTCTTTTGTGAGTTCTAACATTTGTTGGTTTGCACTTGTGAATTCAGGAAATTGCATGGCAAAGACTGGATGAACTTCAACCAGCAACTAACGAAATCATATCTCGTGGGATGACTGGACTCAAGCTCTACATGGTTTCTCCATTTTTATCGTGAGTGAAATGCTTATCTTGTTAACTTAGAGGATCCCCTTGTTTTTTTCTAATGATTCTTAACTTCTCACAGATCTTTGAGATCTTGGATTTCAGCACATCAGCCTCCTGTAGTGCCTAGATTTGATAGACCTTCAAGAGGTGCAGTCTCTCTTTCTTCATTGCCTCAAATCCTCTCCTTTGTACTAGCTAACACTTCTATCTAGCACATTTATTTCATTCTTGACTGTTATTTGAACTGGATAACCTGTCCTCTGGAAACGCTTAATGAAGTTCCAATTTACTTCGTGAAAGCCAAGTAGGTTGGGCTAGGATGCTAGCCTATTTAATCTTTTTCCTATTTGAGTTCAGTAGTTATATTTTATTGCAGATTACTTGTATATCTAACATCTAGCTAATGTGGAAATTTTACTCTTCGCATCAAACTATGAGAAGTAAGATGATTGTCGTAGTAAACATTTCAACTAACATACCCAGTGTAATCCCACAAGTGGGGTATGTGGACGCTAGGCTGTATGCAGACCTTACCTCTACCTTTGTGGGGTAGAAAGATTGTTTCCGATAAAGTGGAAACTTTACTCTTTGCATCAATCTATGAGACAGTAAGGTAATTAAGATGATGGTATAAGTAAACATTTCAAACATTATAAATTATTAGGTCCATATAAAGGGGGGTAAGGTGGATCTTCCGTCTTTCAGTCCCTTGACCATTCTCGTTGGTTACATGCATCTATTTGAATCTCTTCCACCTTCCATGTCCACCCTCAAAGAAAACAGGTGGTTAGGATGGGATCCTAATTTTTTCTCTTGGTTGTTTGGTCTCAACAATCACAAAACTGATAACTACTTTGCATAACTGATCCAATTTTCTTCTTGACAAAACCAGCCACAAGCTCCTCTGACCTTCTATTTATTGGTAAAGGAGATCTGGGGTAGAACTAGTTTATATGATTCAGTTTTGATGATACAGGAGAATATGCCGCTCCCCCCTTTGTTTTTTCATGTGAAGCGTCTTGTAAGATCCAAGGTTTATTTTCCTTATAAAAAAAAGTCTTGAAGATGATTTCATTAGGGATCCCTGAGATGTAATAAATATACGGAAGATGCACCAGTTGTGCTTCAATGATATTTCTAAGCTCTTCTGCACCGTTCGCCAAGTCAAATCAGATTGAAACAACGGTGTATATTCTCCTTTTAACTTTTCCCTGAAGAAAAAGTTGGGAGGAATGATGTAGTTTTTTTTTAGGATAAGAATGGATGATATTTACCTACCTTCAATACCGTACTAGCTATAGAAAAAAAAGTTTAATGAAGCCTATTATGGAGAGGTTGCATTACGTTGTCCAGTGGAAGTCTTAACACTAACTTTCATTTAACATCTTGATGTTAGGACACAACATTTTATTCAAATGGCTAATAAGGTTTAGTTCTTTTATGTAGGATTAAGTGTGTGGAATGCAAAAAATAGTTCCACCGGAAGCAGCTCAGTTTTAGCTGAGATTCAATTGAACAAACCTGCAGTTGATGCACGTCCCCAGGACACAGGTCCTGGCAAAAGCTTCAGAAACTTCCGATTTGACACTGCTTCAATATATCGTGCAATGGAAGCTGGCTTCTCTTCTTGAAGTGTAGAGTATAGTCGTGGTTAATTGTTGTGTTTCATGTGCACATATTTTGTTTAGCTCCCGTCTTCACTACATCAGTCTTTGAGGAAATCTAGGACTCTTCTTCGTGTTAATCTTGCTTAGACAAGTTCATAGTTTTGTGGCTGTTCTTTTTTGCTTTCAGGTTTGGAATGTATGTATAGTATGTATATACAGGAACCTTGTATTGAATAGTCACCATGTTGTTTGAAGTTAATACAAAAAACACTCATTTTGATTTGGACACCACCTTTGCTATCTTAGCACAGTGTTGACCAACTTCTCAACTATGTCGGCACCTCCATCTTATTCTTTTCCTTCGATCCCTTAAACTCAAGTTATGTAATTTTGGATTTGGCAAAATCTGGTATAGTATCTTTGATCTTTCAGAAAATATCTTGGAAGAGTTTGCTTTGTATTTGTAGGAAGGCTAAATCAATCAAGTTTGTCAATTCGACCCAAAAGCTGGAGGAGGAGAATCTGGTTGCTGCTTATGACATAATACAAGGTGCCACTTTCTATCTACAATTATTACAGGAAATCTATAGTCATGAAATTGAAATATGTCTAAAGATGGCAAAATGAAAATCTTAGCAAGTACTCTCTTAATAAGGTAAAATTATCACAATGCTGCATATGTTTTAATCCACAACAATCCTCCAAAAGAGGAAAAGGAATAGTTTAGACTATTGCCTTGTGTGAATCATGCATGTGTTATAGCCCATAGTTACTAAAAGGAAGGAAAAAGAAAGCTCCGACAATGATGCTTTCGCATTTTGGGACCTTGAGAGTAAACGACATTCATAGCCTTTGCATGATTCACACCATATTTTAGAGCTTTAAAGTCATCAAACAGGAATTCTGTATTTTTTTAATTTTTCATGTGTATTAGTCCATTAAATTGAAAATATGACCGATCAATTTTGTTTGACCAAAAGATCGTGGGTCTATCCACAATGGACAAGTGAACGATACGTATAAACACTGCATGATCAACACATTTTTTAGAGTTTAGGGGTCTTGAAATATAAAATCAACTTTTTCGTTGTTAGTCCATAAATGTTTGGAGAATATGAGTGATTGGCTTGTGGAGAAAATATTTGGGAAATAAAAGCTAATCAGTCAAATCTCTAAAAATTTATAGACTAACACACGAAAAACTAAAAAATCGTCTAATTCATGTTAAATGAACCCTAAATGCCAATAATATATCGTGGATCATAGTGAGACTATACGTACCTCTCTCCCAACTCTTTACGAAGGGTCCCGTAAAGGTTTTTATTAAAAAAAAGTTCAAAAGTCATATCACCAAAATATTTATGGGCAAACAAACACGAAAATTGAAAAAATCACCTAATACATGTTAAATGACACATAAATGCGAAAATTATGCTGTGGATCATGGTGAAGCTATATGTACTGCTCCCCAAACTTCCTACGGAGGGTTTCGTAAAGGTTTCACAAAGAAATCGTCCGCAAGCGATATCATCAAAAAAATTCATGGGCTAACACAAAAAAAGTGAGAAGATCACCTAATTCCTTTAAATTGGCCTCTAAATGCCAAAATGGACTTTATAAATTGTGAGATTGTACATATTGCTCTCCCAACTCCCTACGGAGGGTTTCGTAAAGGTTCCACAAAGAAATTATCCAGAAGTCATATCACCAAAATATTTATAGGCTAACAAACACGAAAAACTGAAAAAATCACCTAATACATGTTAAATGGCACATAAATGCGAAAAATATGTCGTGGATCATGGTAAGGCTGTACGTACTGCTTCCCCAACTCCCTGCGGAGAGTTTCGTAAAGGTTTCACAAAGAAATCGTTCGAAAGTCATATCACCAAAATATATATTAGCTAACACACAAACAATGAGAAAATCACCTTATTCCTTTTAATTGTCCCCTAAATGCCCAAAATGGACTCTACTAATTGCGAGACTGTAGATACTACTCCTCCAACTCTACTAATTGAATTTTTTTTTTTGGGTTCTCCGGGAGCCAAATCCATAGGCATTAATATACACGAAAAATTGAGGAATTTGTGCAATTCCTAAAAAAGGGCCTGTAGATGCGGAAATGGGGGTGAAAAAAATGGTAGGAGTATACGTGATCGTTCCCCAAGTCAATATGGAGGTACTCATAAATTTTTTTGAGAAAAAAAATTTGGGTGCTTTGGGAGCCAGATCCATGGGCTATTACACATAAAAAATTGAGAAATTTGCGTCATTCCTAAAAAATGGCTTGTAGATGCAGAAATAGGGATGAAAAAAAAAATAGTGAGTATACATGATGGTTCTCCAAGTCAATACGAAGGTCCTCCTAATTTTTTTTGAGAATTTTTTTTTGGATACTCCGGAAACCAATCAATGGGCTAATACACACGAAAAATTGAGGAATTTGCGCGATTTCTAAAATAGGGCATGTAGATGTGAAAATGGGGGTAAAAAAAATGGTGTGAGTATACGTGATGGTTCCCCAATTAAATACCGAGGTCCACATAAAGTTTTTTGAGATTTTTTTTTTGGGTGCTCCAAACGCAAGATCCGTGGGCTAATACACACAAAAAATTGAGGAATTTACGCAATTCCTAAAAACGGGCCTGTAGATGCAGAAATGTTGATGAAAAGAATGTGTGAATATACGTGATGGTTACCCAACAAAATACAAAAGTCCTCATAAAGTTTTTTGAGAATTTTTTTTTGGGTTCCGCGGGCACCAGATTAATGTGCTAATACACACGAAAAATTGAGGAATGTGTGTGATTCCTAAGAAAGGGCCCGTAGATGTGGAAATAGGGATGGAAAAAATGTTGTGAGTATACGTGATGGTTCCCCAACTCAATACTGAGGTCCTAATAAAGTATTTTGATAAATTTTTTTGGGTGCTCTGGGCGCCAGATCCATGGGATAATACACACGAAAAATTGAGAAATTTGCGCGATTTCTAAAAAACGGCATGTAGATGAAAAAATGGGGGTGAAAAAAATAGTGTGAATATACGTGATGGTTTACTAACTCAATACGTAGGTCTTCATAAATGTTTTTTTTTAAAAAAATTTGTTTGCTTTGAGTGCCAGATCAATGGGCTAATACACACAAAAATAGAGTAATTTACGCGATTCCTAAAAAAGGACTTGTAGATGCGGAAATGGGGGTGAAAAAAATGTTGTGAGTATACGTGATGATTCCCCAACTCAATACGAAGGTCCTCATATATTTTTTTGAGAAAAAAAACTTGGGTGCTCCGGGCACCAGATTCATGGGCTATTACATATAAAAAATTGAGGAATTTGCGTGATTCCTCAGAAATGGCATGTAGATGTGGAAATAGGGGTGACAAAAATAGTGTGAGTATATATGATGGTTCCCCAAGTCAATACAAAGGTTCTCATAAAGTTTTTTGAGAAAATAATTTGGGTGTTCCGGGTGCCTGATCAATGGGCTAATACACACGAAAAAGTTAGGAATTTGCGTGATTCCTAAAAAGAGCCTATAGATGCGGAAATGGGGTGAAAAAAATGGTGTGAGTATACATGATGGTTTCCCAACTCAATACAGAGGTCCTTTTAAACTTTTTTGAGAATTTTTTTTGGGTGCTCCGAGCACTAGATCAAAGGGCTAATACACACAAAAAATAAAGGAATTTGCGTTATTCCTAAAAAGAGCTTGTAGATGCAGAAATGGGGAAGAAAAAAATTGTGTGAGTATACGTGATGGTTCCCCAACTCAATACGGAGGTCCTCATAAAGTTTTTTGAGAAAAATATTTTGGGTGCTCCG
This sequence comes from Solanum gracilifrons, assembly GCA_029582605.1. Taxonomy (NCBI): domain Eukaryota; kingdom Viridiplantae; phylum Streptophyta; class Magnoliopsida; order Solanales; family Solanaceae; genus Solanum; species Solanum gracilifrons. Next base: position 22,933 of record JAJOOH010001471.1, read on the forward strand.
AGCGCTAGATCATTGGGCTAATACACACGAAAAATAGAGAAATTTACTTAATTTCTAAAAAAATGGCTTGTAGATGCAAAAATGAGGGTGATGAAAATGGTATGAGTATACATGATGATTCCCAAACTCAATACAGAGGTCTTAATAAAGTATTTTGAGAAAAACAATTTGGGTGGTCCGGGTGCCAGTTCCAAAAAGTTAGAAATTTGTGCGATTTCTAATAAAAGGGTTGTAGATGCGAAAATGGGGTGAAAAAATGGGTGTGAGTATACGTGATGGTTCCTTAAGTCAATATGGAGGTCCTCAAAAAGTTTTTAAGAAAAAAATTTTGGGTGCTCCGGGAGCCAGATCCATGGGCTAATAATACACAAGAAAAATTGAGAAATTTGCCAGATTCCTAAAAAAGGGCCTGTAGATTTGGAAATGGGTGTAAAAAAAAGTGTGAGTATAGGTGATGGTTCCCCAGCTCAATACGGAGGACTACATAAAGTTTTTTGAGGAAAAAAATTGGGTGCTCCAAGCGCCAGATCAAAGGGATAATACACACAAAAAATTGAAGAATTTGTGTGATTCCTAAAAAAGGCCTGTAGATGCGAAAATAGGGGTTAAAAAAATGGTGTGAGTATACGTGATGGTTTCCCAGATCAATATGGAGGTCCTCTTAAAGTTTTTTGAATTTTTTTTTTGGGTGCTTCAGTTGTCAGATCCATGGGCTAATACACACAAAAAGTTGAGAAATTTGCGCGATTCCTAAAAGAGGCATGTGGATGCGGACATGGGGGTGAAAAAAATGGTGTGAGTATACGTGATGATTCCCCAACTAAAAACGGAGGCCCTCTTAAAGTTTTTTGAGAAAATTTTTTTTGGATGCTCCGGGCGCCAGATCAATGGGCTAATACACATGAAAAATTGAGGAATTTGCTTGATTCCTAAAAATGGGCTTGTAAATGCGAAAATGGGGGTGAAAAAAATGTTGTGAGTATACGTGATGGTTTCCCAACTCAACTAGTGGTCCTCATAAATTTTCTTGAGAATTTTTTTTTGAGTTCTCCGAGCGCTAGATTCATGGACTAATACACAGGAAAAATTGAGGAATTTGCGCAATACCTAAAAAAGGCCTTTAGATGCGGAAATAGGGGTGAAAAAAAGGGTGTGAGTATACGTAATGATTCCCCAACTCAACTAGTGGTCCTCATAATTTTTTTTGAGAAATTTTTTTTAGTTCTCCGGGCGCCAAATACATGGACTAATACACAGGACAAATTGAGGAATTTGCGCGATACCTAAAAAAGGGCCTTTAGATGCGAAAATAGGGGTAAAAAATGGTAGGAGTATACGTGATCGTTCCCCAAGTCAATACAGAGGTCCTCATAAAGATTTTTGAGAAAAAAAATTGAATGCTTCGGGGGGTAGATCAACGGGATAATACACACAAAAAATTGAGGAATTTGCGCGATTCCTAAAATAAGGCATGTATATGCGAAAGTGGGGGTGAAAAAAATGGCGTGAGTATACGTGATGGTTCCCCAAGTCAATATGGAGGTCCTATAAAGTTTTTTGAGAATTATTTTTTGGATTTTCCGAGCGCCTGATCCATAGGCTAATACACACGAGAAATTGAGAAATTTGCGCTATTCTTAAAAAAGTGTCTGTAGATTGGGGAAATGTGGTTAAAAATATGGTGTGAGTATACCTGATGGTTTCTCAACCCAATACGAGGTTTTCATAAAGTTTTTTTGAGAAAAAAAATAAAGGTGTTTTGGGCGCCAGATTCATGGGTTAATACACACGAAAAATTGAGAATTTTGCGAGATTCCAAAAATGGGCCTATAGATGCGGAAATAGGGGTGAAAAAAATGGTGTGAGTATACGTGATGGTTACCCAATTCAATACAGAGGTCCTCATAAAGTTTTTTGAGAAATTCTTTTTAGATGCTCTGGGGGCCAGATCCATGTGCTAATTCACAAGAAAAATAAGAAATTTGCGATATTCCTAAAAGAGGGCATGTAGATTCGGAAATGGGGATGAAAAAATGGTGTGAGTATACGTGATGATTCCCCAACTCAATACGGAGGTCCACATAAAGTTTTTTGAGAAAAAATATGGTTGCTTCGAGCGCCAGATCAATGGGCTAATACACACGAAAAATTGAGAAATTTGCGTTATTCCTAAAAAGGGTCTATAGATGTGAAAATGGGTGTTTAAAAAATGATGTGAGTAAACGTGATGTTTCTCCAGCTCAATATGGAGGTCCTTTTAAAGTTTTTTGAGAAAAAAAAATTTGGGTGCTCCGGGTGTCAGATCCATGAGCTAATACACACAAACAATTAAGGAATTTACACGATTCCTATAAAGGCATGTAGATGCGGTAATAGGGGTGAAGAAAAAGTAAATTGGAGTTCCTCATAAAGTTTTTTGAGAAAATATATTTTAGGTACTCCGGGTACCAGATCAATAGGCTAATACACACGAAAAATTGAGAAATTTGCGCATTTCCTAAAAAATGGTATGTAGATGCAGAAATGCGGGTAAAATAAATGGTGTGAGTATACGTGATGGTTCCCCAACTTAATACAGAGGTTCTCATAAAGTTTTTTAAGAATTTTTTTGGGTTCTTCTGGCATCAGATCCAAGGGCTAATACACACGAAAAATTGAGAAATTTGCGTGATTCCTAAAAAAGGGCCTGTAGATATGGAAATAGGGGTGAAAAAATGGTAGGAGTATACGTGATCGTTCCCCAAGTCAATACGGAGGTCCTTATAAAGATTTTTGAGAAAAAAAACTTGAATGCTTCGGGTGCTAGATCAACGTGGTAATACACACGAAAAATTGAAAAATTTGCACGATTCTTAAAATAGGGCATGTAGATGCGAAAATGGGGGTGAAAAAAATGGCGTGAGTATACGTGATGGTTCCCCAAGTCAATATGGAGGTCCTGTAAAGTTTTTTGAGAAAATTTTTTTGGGTTCTCTCGGCACCAGATCCATAGGCTAATACACACGAGAAATTGAGAAATTTGCACTATTACTAAAAAAGTGTCTGTACATTGGGGAAATGGGGTTAAAAATATGGTGTGAGTATACATGATGGTTTCACAACCGAATACGGAGGTTTTTGTGAAGTTTTTTGAAAAAAAAAAAATTAAGGTGCTTTGGGCGCCAGATTCATGAGTTAATACAAACGAAAAATTGAGGAATTTGCGAGATTCCAAAAATGGGCCTGTAGATACAGAAATAAGGGTGAAAAAAATGGTGTGAGTATACGTGATGGTTACCCAACTCAATACAGAGGTCCTCATAAAGTTTTTTGAGAAAGATGCTCTGGACGCCAGATCCATGTGCTAATACACAAGAAAAATTAAGAAATTTGCGCGATTCCTAAAAGAGGTCCTGTAGATTTGGAAATGGGGGTGAAAAAATGGTGTGAGTATACGTTATGGTTCCCCAACTCAATACGGAGGACCACATAAAGTTTTTTGAGAAAAAAATATTGGTTGCTCCGAGCTCTAGATCAATAGGCTAATACA
>JAJOOH010001472.1:0-25641 GCA_029582605.1 Solanum gracilifrons
GGTTATATTGAACATATACACATATAGTAGGAATATTCATTTTGCAGAAAATAATTATGGTACTCAGTTCCAAGAATTCATGTTTTGATATTCTATATAAAATTCTATAACTTAAAAGTACTATATATAAGTTTACATATTATCTATTTTTACATAGATATGAAGTTTCTCACTTATAAATTGAAGAAATTCATTATGCAAGTTCAAAAGTTATAATTGCTTTCATGTTCAAGCATAGTTTCTTTTTTGAATCTGTTAACAAATTTTTGAGTTTTTTCCTTAGACATTTATCACAATTGTATAATCTATGCAACCTAAATGTATTCTTTTTCTTACGAAATGCCTTTGTATATATATTCTTATTTTCTTCTTTATTTTCCTTTTAATATTGATAAAAGAACCAATGATTTATTATTTCCTGAATAATTCATTCATTAGAGGTTCGTGAGTTATGTCATAATGACAAATAATCAAATTCATGTTGGACATTATTTTTAATGTATGGATATTAGTAAAGGATTGTTTGCAATTTCAATGCAAATATTATTTATGACCGCGCGACGCGCGGGCCAATTGCCTAGTATCAATATAATTGCGAATAATAGAGTGTTATTTATGGAGAGAAAATATTTATAAGATAATATTATCTTCCAAATATAATAGGATATAAAATAATTCTTTTTGAGATATATATAATAATATTTTTCCAACAATCCCCTACATATCCCAAAAGGATTATTAGGGAATAGAATGAAATAAGAAGTTTTGTTGGGTTTTCACATATGAGTCTAATGCATTGAATCTAGTGTCCGTAGACTATGAACCAGACCTAGATAAAACAAGATTATACTTACAGAATAATTTGGTGAAGTTTAGAACTTCTATGAACCAATAATTCTTTTGTAAGTCCAGCGTCCTATTCTATCACATTATACTCGCACAATCTTTGTTGTTATCACGGTTTTGCTCTAAGAGGCCATGCGCGTGTCCTGGTATTCATGAGTGCTCTAGAAATCTGTCACAATTTCATAGAAGCAACTCCACTTCACACTCATATAGATCCAATCATCAAGCGTATTCTACAGAGCAATAAACCACCTATATAGGATATGACTTGGATTAAGAGCTTCACTCAGCCTAACTTTGCCTTGTAGACTGTTGCACTATATTCACACATCATATGAGGGACATAACTTTATAGTGCTTACATGATCAAATAATGACTTGTTATTACCCATATGAACCTAATTCGTGGGATTTCCAATCACATAGGTTGGGTTACCATCATTATTAATCTTCTCAAATGACTAAAGGTCTTACTCCCCTCGATGTTTCATTTAGTCCGTGAATTGATCAGATTCACCTTCGACTACACATTACTAATTTACGTAAATAATTCATCTCACAGCAGTATTTTCATTACATTGTGTCTCAAACACATGTATCTTATTTAGTCACATAAAATTGGTTTTATTCCAATTGGAATACACACTAAGATTTGTCTTAACCACTTAGTCTCATCACTAATCAACTCCACAACAACTAATTCTAATTAATTATTTTTATATTATGACATTTATAAAAATGTACCAACTTCTTTTACTTTTTTCATCGAATATTGTACCCTTTTTGTACAACAAAATATACAATTTATTTAGTATTGTTCTTATTGTACCTCTCTGTAATGACCTCCAGGTCATTTCTGTGTCTTGCCTTCTGTGTGTCGTTTAGAGCGTTTCTGTAGAGACCCCAAGTCATTTATGACTTGCTGGGACTGACAGTTCGGTCACCTGGTCGTTCGTTTGGTCTTGGTGTGAGTTTTTGTGTTTTGGAGCTTATGAACCTTGAACGATCATTTTGGATCAAAAGTTCAAGAAGATGACATCGGAATCAAATTCTGACGATTCCATCAGCTCCGGAAGGGTCATTTTAGGCTAGTAGCATGGTTGACATGACTCCCGAGGTTTTCAGTGTGAGTCGGTGCGATTAGGCGTTTTAACTTTAAGTTTTAACCTAAGTTTGACTTTGGTCAACATTCTGAGCAAACGCGCTCGAATGAGAATTCTGTCAGCGCGGTTAGCTCTGCAATGTCAAGTTTGGTCTAGATTGACCCTTCTTTTGTGTCCCGAAGTTTTCAATATCTTTTCGAGCTCTTTTGTGGTTTTTGACTTAAAATGACTTTTGGAAGTGGGACCCACTTTTTATCGAGATGACCTTTGATTGAAATTTCTACTATGCCGTTGCGTCCGAAATATCTAATTTGGTATGGTTGCATATCTCATTTGCGTGCACGGGGTTCCGAACGAGTTCGAAACACCCCGTAGGAGTTTTTAGTTTTTGGAAAATTGCAGAAAATCAGCAACATTTTCCAAACCTTCAAACTCTCATAACTTTCTCATCTTTTATCCGAATTAGGCGATTCAAAGTGCGGGAGCTTCATTTTTTTGGTGGGTTCGCTGTAGAGTGTTCGGAAGTTGTCGGGTCCACGTAGTTTGAAGTAAATTTCGCGATAACCTGACTGCTGTACTCTTTTTCGAGCCTTTGTTTTTGGCATTCTTGTTTTGGTCATATCTCTCTCATTTTAGCTCGGTTTTGGGTGATTCGAAGTCCCACCTGTTGAGAATTGTCGTGACTTCGTCGTAGAGTGTTCAAAGAGTGTTGGGCACCTTTCGATTCTCGTTTATTCCGAGTTTGGACTGCTGCTGTTTTCTTTTTTTTTAGTTGATTAAAGTGTGATTTTCTTGCTTGTTAGTTTTTGCTGCGTTCTGAGCCACGAATTGTGTTCCGTTTTGGAACACAAGTTTGGGGTGCTGTTTAGGGTTTCTTGACGGAATCAAATTCAGACAGTTCGGTGCGGGTCCCACGATTCCCATTTTGACTCCAAAATTGACCCATCTCCGTTTGTTGTGATTTTGGTGTCTAAACGATCGTAATAACGTTGTGACTCTATTTTTGATAGCAAGGCAGTGTTTCGAGGTCGTTCGGATAGGGAAAGCTCCGGTAAAGTGATTTGGAGAGCGCGCGATCGGCCTTAAGGTAGGCTACGACTTCCTTTCTTTTAGATTGAGCTTAATTGTGTAAACGCATGTCGATTGGAATGAATCATGGGTGAGTACCAGTTTCCTACCTTACTTTGATTAGATACCTCATGTTAGGATCGATTGGCCATATTTCGGGTATAGTATCATGTTAACCGGTTTAGTAGAGTTGCATGCTTATGTGCTAAATGTTATTGTATGTTTGTATGCTATATATTTTATGTCTTGTTCATCCTTAACCGTAAGCATGATGTCCTTAGTCTAGGTTAGGCTAACATTGTCTTAGACTTATGACCCGTGTGGGCTGGATAGCCTTGACTTTCTGCCGATGTCGTTCGGATGACTTAGCTCCTTGAAGACTGGAGTAGCAGACTTGAGTCTGATAGTTTAAGCCTTAGATTAGGCGTTACGTCTGTATCTTCTCCCTTTCATTCTACGGTTCCGATGCATTCTCGAAGGTTTGGCGCATCACTAGAGGTGTGGGATTGAGATGGTATAGGCTTGGAGCCTTTTCTGTGATTTCTTAGAGTGGACGGCATTCCACGGTGGTTGTTGTTGGATTGGATCCTGTTGAAGATACCATCACCCGCGGGGTAGATTCGGTGATATCGGCGACCTCCCCCGGGCCTTTCTTTCTAGCTGGGCTGGGAGTGTGCTGCTGGCTGGGTGTCCCCAGGTCGCTCTTTCTAGCTGGGCTGGGAGCTGACTGCATGGTAGGACGACTCGCGATATCTACCTCACTCACGGGTCCCTCTTTCTATCTAGGCTGGGAGTGGACTGTTTGATTGGATGCCCCCCTAAGGTCACTCTTTCTAGCTGGGCTGGGAGTTCACTGTTGGCTGGGTAGAGTCTGATGGATTATCTTAGTTGCTTTGGGCTGGGAGCCCAGTTTTCTTCTTTCTCAGTAGACTTTAGCTTTTCTGTGTACCGGTCGGGCTTATGGGGGTCCGTTCAAGTTTTACTTGAACTTGTGCACGAGTGTACCTTCTGGGCTTATGGGGGTCTAGTTAGGTTTAGTTTAGTTGTACTTAGTTTATTTCTGGTATGCTCGTGTGCTTTCTTTTCTTATCTGATTTGACCTCTCTGTGTCTAGATTCTATCATTTCTTATTGTTTTTACCCCTTTTTGCTCAGTCGGCCTATGATGCCTACTGAGTACCTGTTGTGTTGGTACTCATGCTACGCTCTGCATCTATTTCGTGATGCAGGTCCCAGTAACAATTACCAGCGGTGATTAGTTCCAGCCTTCTTTTGCAGCTGAGATTCGGAGACGAGGGCGAGCACTTGGCGTTTTGGGTTTGTTCTATCTCCTTCTTTTGTTTTTAGCTAGTCTTGTTGCCTTTGAGACACGCTATGTTGTGGTCCACTTTTGGAACTTGTACTCTTAATTAGATAGCTCTGTACTAGTGACTTCCAAGTTCTGGGAGGGATTTCTGTATATATTTATTTTGAGTTGCTTCCGCCTTGTTATTCTTGTTTAGATGGTTGTTTTTGTTAGTTTCTGCCCTTTCGCTCATTGCTTGATGTTCTGGGTTACGAGTTGGCTTACCTATTGGTAGGGTATAGTAGGTGCCATCATGACTCGAGAAATCGGGTCGTTACACTCTCATGTATTACCAAAGACTCTTTCCAAGATAATGTATCAAGAGTCAATATCATTTTCAACAACAAGAACATTGAAAGTAGTTTCACTTTTAAAAACTCAACAGTACTTTATTTTATTTTTCTCAACTTTAACATTGCATTCAACCAAATCACAATTGATTACCACAAATATGTATATGCAAAAATTATTAGCATACATTTAAAAAACATAGATCCTGTTTTTCTTTCTTAGGATCATATAGCACAATTCTAACACAACTTCAAATATTTCATAATACATGGATTAAATAAAAAAAAACTTATTTCTTTTAATCTATATACTCTCACAAAATGGAGAAAACTAACCATATATAGGAGCAAAGAAAAGGTCATCACACATGTTTAAGTATTTTAATATTAACACAATAAAGATCCTAATTGATGGTTTGATCATATAGCAGAGCACTTCTCCAAAATTAATATTGAAATGTCAAATCATTAGAAACAAGAAAACATTTTCATCACATAAGAGTCATTAAATCATCATTAAGACTAATTACATATTCAAGATCTAGCCATTTAGCCAAGAAATCCACAACAATCAAACCATACACAAGCATAAGCACCACAATGGTTATAGAAGGGTAGGCTAACAGGAAAATATGCTCATGTACATGACCACAGTTAGATAGTAATTTAAGAAGCAAAGATGCTTTCCATTTCTTTCCTCTAAGTTTCACACCAAAACTTTCTCTAGTTTAGAGATCATTTTTTTTTCATGGTCACAATACATTAAAAAAAATATTATTAGAATATCATCATATTCACATAAAATTTCCGCTCAACTTTTCCTCATAACTGTTTCAAAAGTACCAATCTAGAACAAATATTAAAACCATATACCACCTCAGATAATGCCAATATATAGATGTAAATATTTAAGAAGAATTTTTCATTCTAAGAACTTCAATTAGTTATTGAATCACCAACATATATATATATATTTTTCTTCTTCTCCAATTTAGGTGTAGGACACAATAATTTTAATTCACACAAATGTATTCAACAATGTTAGAGTCTAACACTGTAACTTTCACATATTAGCCACAAGATTAACTTGAGAAATGACCACAATAATTTATATCATCCATTTAGTCAAATTTACATTTACTTAGCGGGATTATCATTCTCCGAACATCTTTTCATTAAGGGACATGATAATTTAATTTACCACATACAAATCCATTAAAATTGTAAAGAAGCGTGGTACGTACCTTATTAATATGAATACAAAGATTCAATTGACCTTCTGTTTGTTTTACGAATGAAAATTTGATGTCGCTTCATCAATAGAAAAGACCCAAGAACCAGAATAACTTTACGTCCTCTCAGGGGCGGCTCAACGTAATTGGGGGCCTAAAGCGAAATTTTAATTCGCGGCCTAAAATATAAATACACTTCATATATGTATTATTCAAAAAAATAAAAAACTAACACTATTTAGATGAAAATTATTAGTACTTAATATTGTTTTTTCAGTTACTAGTCTTAGATAAGATTTTATCAACTCAATATTGAAAAACATACTTTAAGTGAGACGATTATTATATGTATTGTTAACATAATGATATAAGTAATAAGTTGATAATTATTAAATAAAAATAAGAGTTAGAATCATAGAATTGGACTAAAAAAGTTGATGACTTGGTATACATCATTTTAATACGCTTAGAGTAATGCTTGAAACTAAAATTAAAAAAAAAAAAAAAAGAATTTGTAATTCACTTTGTTCAACACTTTTCACTGTTAATTCTTATTTTTAACAAAGTACAAAAGATGTTAAAGTCGATAAAATAATTTATTTTTAAAAAAATTATACTTTTTATCATAAATAATTAATTTTTCTATAAAAAAATTTAACACATAATTTATTCTTGACAAAAATTTGGGGCCCCCGAAATTTGGGGGCCTAAGGCAAAGGCCTTATTTTTGAAAGCGTAGAGACGGCCCTGCGTCCTCTTCAGAGAAATTGATTCCCATGATACTCATAAATCAACGTCATCAATGAAAATTTTAAATGTAATCAGATAGTTTTATCAAAATTTTATAATTTATTTTTCGTAAAATAAAAGTCAAATATCCTCAAGATTGTTGGAAATCTTAAGGTAAATCCCTTCATCACGAACACTTGTACCGAATTCACCAAAGCTTCTACTTCACCAGTAACTCTTTTAGGAAATTCTCACAGCTTGAGGCGTGTTGAAAGACACTGTCCTTAAGGATATTTCACCCGTTATGGGTGTATCTCCAGAATTCAACAAGCTCTTCTAATATAAAATTAGGAGCAAAAAACTAACAAAGATTCTTTAATATAAAGTCCAGCACACAAGAATAAAGGAGGAAGAATATGAAGAATCACTTTCTCTCTTCTACTTCTCTTCTCCACAAGAACTTATGAGAAATATATAGCCGTGAAAGAGAAGCTCCTAACGTTTCTATAACAACCATTACAAATATGAGAATGAATGTCATTAATACATTGATGACAATTTATTTTAGACAATTGAAGACTATTAATTTTGGTCGAAAGGAAACATTGCAACTGCCATATTTTGACTAACAATATCAATATAATTGCCAATAATAGAGTATTATTTATGGAGAGGAAATATTTATAAAATAATATTATCTTCCAAATATTATAGGATATAAAATAATTCTTTTTTAGATATATATAATAATATTTTTCCAACACCAGGTTCACATGAAACTCATTCTTTCCTCACATAATTATATATAGTAGTGTTATATTTTTTTTAAAATATTTAAATATAGATGTATAACCCACACTCAAAGTATCATATAATGCAATAATGATGGGATATTTGAATCTTATATCTATCTTGTTTATTTTTCTTTCTAAAATTCCATAATACCTCGGTAAGTGGTTTTTGGTCACATTTTATATAGCTTTAATATTTTCAAAATTTTCAATTTTGTCGCATTGGAAATTCCTAATTTTTTTTAGTACTGAATTTTTCTATATAATTAAACCAAATATGTATATTAAAGCTAGTAGTACCGGATGATATGCATACGATCAATGGGTTCAGTCAATCGATTTTAGTGACAAAAAACTAAATGTCGAACCGATTAAATTTATATCTTAGATCCACATTTTTCGTAATAGTGCACCCATCATCTCGAAATCCTAGATACGCCATAGCGCTACCCTCGATTGGGCCCTACCCGGCATGAATCCATAATAGTCAGGTTCTAATGCAGGTAGCGGATACCACCTCTTTGAGATAAACAAACAGTACGAACCACTTTCTTCCCTGAAAATTTCTATAAGGTACCACCTCCCAGTAATAATACCTTGTTGTTATCGACAAAGTTTAGATAAAACAGAATTTAATGAGCCTAATAATCAAACGAAAAGTGTGGCTTGTTGATCTAGGGAAACAAGCCTAACTACATTTCAGGTACACGGAAACAAAATACCTGTGATTTTGTCACGGAAAACTTTATCCTTCAAAGTTATCGCACAACTGGTTGAGGATTATGGGCAACCTACCAATTTATGAAACAATCGAATAAGATATTGAGCAACATAGTTCATTGAACAACTCTTGTACATTTCTCTCCTAGATATAATTAGAAACGACTCCAAAATCATTCAATTCTTTAGTAGAAACATTGAAAATTTGAAAAGTTCATCATAATCCAATTCAAGATGCTCCTTCAAACGCATATTGGAAGAACTAACAATCTTAACATTCTTGAGGTTGGGAAACCTGACGCTTGACAGGAAATGAATATCATGTTCTTTCGCCAAATATCTTAACTAAAATGCGCATTGATCAAGATCAAATTGGAGAGAGAATACAGCCAAATGAAAATCATAATGTACAAAAGTTACAAAACAATGATTTACAGTACAAGAGTCTGGTACAAGAAATTACATTCTCTGCAATTTGCACTATTTGGGGATTGACATATTATATATTGTTTAAATTTGAAGTTTTTTTGCTATTTTATTCTTACATCTTATTTCTTGGATATAAAATTAATTTTGAGTTTTCGAGTTATTGTCTGATGCCTTATATAAAGGAAAAACTATTTACTAACATTTTTAATTAGTCTATTGAGATTACATAAAAAATAGTCGAGTTGTGATAATGTATTCTCTCTTTCCTTTTACTAGTCTAGCATACATTATGTACTCCTTTCGACAAATCATTTATGAAGTACTTAATTTACACAGTTGCATATATTAATTTGGATTTAAAATCTAACTTAGATTACTAGTAATGTATTCCAATAAACTTTGGGAAATAATTAAATAATAAGGATTTAAAATTGAAAAAAAATCTGTTAATTTGTTAAAATAAACAAATAAAAGGAAAAACATTTTTTTGAACATTGGACTAGTAAAATGGAATGGAGGGAGTACTTGAATATGTTTCAATCATGTAGTTTGAATATTGCTTTTTTTTCTTTTCTTATTATGATGTTATAGTGCTTTGTTCATTTGCCGACACTTCTTTAAAAAAATCCTGTGTACAATATTGTTTGCATCCCTTTCAAAAACTGTTCATTTTAGGATGGGAGCAACGTTAAAACTTCCTAAAATGAATGTGCAAATAAAAGAGCAAAAGTTCGAGGGAGTTATCGATGTAGTTTCCATAGTTATGTTGAGTGTCTCCACATGAGGCGAGACTCCCAACAGGATCTAGAAGTAAAACTCTGTGATAAGCAAATCTAGAGTTAGACATTTGCATTTCAATTCTGGAAGCGACCTCTCTTCAAATGACATCAGTACCTGATGTGGTGATCCGAATGAAATAAGTGAAGGATCGATAAACCAAGAACAATCAAAAAAGAAAAAAAATCTTACGTAGACAGATAATGTTATGGCAAATCTGACCATCTAACTATGTAGCTGAATGGTAGAAGAAGTACACGATGACTTTGAAAAGTTGATAAAAAGATTGCAAAAAGTTTTGTATTAATACTAGTAGTCTTTGCATATATAATGAGTGAAAATTCTCAAATTGTGTTATTATTTAACGGGAACAGGCTCAAATATGCCATCGAACTTTCAGAAAAAATTCATCTATGTCATATGTTAAAAGTTTGGCTCATATATGTCATTACTGTTAAAAAAAGGTTCATCCATGTCATTTAACTCAGGTTTTGCAGAATCATTTTTTACATCTCAAAAAACTTTTACCACTTTTCAATTGGAGTTTATGGATCAAATGTACTCTTTTTACCTCTTCTTTCTTAAGAACACCAAGAACACATAAAAGAACATTAACAAATCCCAAATTTCAAACTTCTTTAATTCTTCCCGAAATTACCTCAAATTTCAAGAGTAGTTTCCCTCCGAGCTAGATACCAAAACTCAGCATCTTTTGAATGTGAATTCAACCTAACTCAACAAAACCCACTTGAAATTTCTTCAAAGTTTCAAAACTTCAACATTCTTTAATGGTAGAATTTTCTCCGCAACTTCAAATCATTAGAAATTTTGAATATAGAATCAAAAAACCAGTAGGAACAAAATTCTAATGTCAAAAACAAATACAAAAACATGAATCAAAGAAAATTTTGAAGTTTTGGGACTGATTTTGTTTTTTTGGAATATTTTTGTTTTAATACGGGTGATTTTTTGAAACTCTACAAATATTTTTAGAATTTTGGTTTTTCAAAAAAAGAAATCGATAATGTAGCCGGAATTTGAGATGATTTCGTGAAGAATTGAATTGTTGAAAATTTGGGAGTTGTTTATGTTCTTAATGTGTTCTCTGTGTTCTTAAAGAAGAAGAAGCAAAAATAATACATTTGATCCATAAAATTCAATTGAAAAGTATTAAACCTTGTTTGGGATGGAAAAAGTGGTTTTGCAAAATCGGAGTAAAAACAAATGGGATGAGTCAGCCTTTTCTTTAACAACAATAGCATAGATGAGCCAAACTTTTAACGGATGACAAATGTGAAAGTCAAGAGGGGGGAGGGGGGTGAATTAAAATTTCCTTCAGTCCATTTCCTGTGGTAGTTAGTCGACTCACCTGCACGTTAGTAAAACATACATCAAGAAGTAGTAAATGTAGTAAGTAAATAACACAGAGAGCTTTTATACTGGTTCGAAACACTGATGTGGTACCTACGTCAAGTCCCCTTGGGTTACAAGGGTTTCCTTAAGAGCTTTGAAGTGAACTTTGTGTCACGACCCAGACCGTCCTGATTTTCACTCACACTAACACTCCGGTGGGAGAACCACTACAACAACTCAAACCAAGCAACTAAAGCAATAACTAAGGCATTTAAGTCAACTACTAAGGAAAGAAAATAGAGTTCCTATAAACTCTAACAAAAGTCTAACAATAATAAACTAAATATACAGAAGAATAACCTAGAACCTGAAAGTCGATGTACCAAAACATCTAACAAGGAACCAAGTCTAAACAAGAAGGGATACAACCCCAAACTAATGAACTAATAATCTAACTAAAACAATTGTCTAAGTCCAAAAATGGTGGACATAGATGAAAGAAAATCTCATGGGAGCCCGGAAGAATTGACTCACCCTTGAATTCGAAGCGACGATCATTGATCTCTTAAGTGAGGTCAGTCAATAGCCGTTTGAAGATACCCTGTACTAAACAAAAATAAGAGCAAGTGCAGTGTCAGTACACAACCACAATGTACTGGTAGGATCACGCGGCTATCCCACTAGTGCAACATAAGCAAGTTAAGCCAACAATATAATCACATGCATATATATCAACATATACAATATTGTCAACATTTACGAACAACGATCAATTTCACATTTTATATCACATCATTGGTCTTCTCATGGAACCCAAACCCAAATAGTTAGCATACCGGAATGTGGTACCCGATCCCATAATTATGCCCGAACATGGCAACCAATCCCATTTTTTATGCCGGAACGTGGCAACCGATCCAAGTTAGTTATGTCAGAACGTGACAACCGATCCATTCACCTACCACAATCACAAACACGAGTATATCCTCAAGATCATACATTTAAGTCATGATTTCATGGCAATGATAATTCATCTATCTCATTTACAACAAGTGTGATCAACACTGCAACATTCATACATACACAAGTATCATAATAAAGCAAGAATAAACATACATCACACGATCATAGAATCACAACCATCACCTACCTCAAAACAAACTTGAAACCCTAAGAAACTTGATCCTTCACTTTCCGGATTTGTTTCGCTTGTTCTTGGTCTACAAACAATCAATATAATACGGGAATCAATAAACAATCACTAATTACCAGAATTACTAACAATTCTATGAACCCTAGATCAAACCCATGATCTCAATTATCTAAATTGGGGTTGTTTTCACCATAGAATCTATAACAAAACCCTCCCCCATCAATATTCACCCATTCTATTACGTTCTACGGACCGAAAAATGGATTCGGGGAGTGAAAAGCTTACCTTTAGCCTCAAGAATGGTGAAAAATGAGTAGGAGTCGCCTAGGGTTCGTTTCTTAGCTCTAAAAGTAAAAAAATGTATAATAAGGTCGTTTAGGGGTATATTAACGACCTTAAGTCGCGTCGATCCCGCCATAGCGGCCCTCACTCCGCTAGGGCAGCACAAATCCCGTCAGAGAGGCCTGCACGGAATCAGTGAGCTATTTAATTCATTCCAAGACCCTCATTTCACAACACACCTCTAACCAACGACGCTCAGAAATTACCCGTTACGCTATGATCAATTTTGGGAGTTCTACTCACTCGAATTCAATTCTGTAAAGTCGTATGGTTTCTTTAACGAGTTATCTAACTACTCATGTAATCAAAATTATAATTAACTCACCCGATTGTTACCAGATTTCTCTACACCTTAAAGACTCTGATTTCTTCCAAATTTGGAATAGCTTGGGAAATTTCAAGATACTATGAAAACGTTTTCCGGTCCTAAATTTTTCCCCATTGGCTTCTTTATAACAACAGAACCCGGTCATTACAATAGATACCAATTTATCTATCACTCATCCCCGGGTGACAAACTTAGGAAAAATAGGCTAAGGAAGAAATGAAGTAGTACCTGAATCGACGAACAATTGTGGATACTTGTCTCACATGTCTCTCTCGGTTTCCCAAGTAGATTCCTCAACTGGACGATGCTTCTATTGAACCTTCACGGACTTAATCTCCTTGGTCCTCAACTTGCGCACATCACGATCAAGAATTGCAATCAGTTCCTCCTCATATTGGAGGTCCTTGTCTAACACAATTGAGTCCTACTTAATGATATAATACCCATCACCATGATACCTCTTCAACATTGATACATGAAATACCGGATGAACACTCGATAGATTAGGAGGCAAAGACAATCTATATGCTACCAGTCCCACACATTTAAGAATCTCAAATGGACCAATGTATCTAGGACTTAGCTTACCCTTCTTACCAAATCTCATCACCCCTTTCATGGGTGATACCTTAAGAAGAACATTTTCACCGGATTGAAACGCCATGTCTCTTACCTTATGATCCGCATACTTCTTTTGTCTACTCTGGGCTGCTAAAAGCTTAGCTTGAATACTTCTCACCTTATCTTGAGCATCTTTCACTAAATCAACCCCCAAAGGTTTCACGTCTCCAGCCTCAAACCATCTTATAGGTGATCTACATCCCCTCCCATATAATTCCTGAAATGGTGCCATTTCAATACTGGAGTGATAACTATTGTTATAAGAGAATTCACACAAAGGTAAGAATTTATCCCAATGCCTTCCAAAACCAATCACACATGCCCTCAACATGTCTTCTAACACTTGAATGGTCCTCTCTGATTGCTCGTATGTCTGTGGTTGGAAGGTTGTACTAAAAGTGAGTTGTGTGCCCAATTCATCATGTAATTTCCTCCAAAATCTGAATGTGAATTGTGTACCACAGTCTGAGATGATAGAAAGGGGCACCTCATGCAACCTCACAATCTCTTTCACATAAACTTTAGCCAATTGTTCGGCATTATAATTTGTTCTTACCGGAATAAAGTGGGCTGACTTAGTCAATCTATCGACTACTACCCAAATAGAATCAAACTTCCCCAAGGTCTTGGGAAGACCGACGACAAAATCCATGGCTATCATTTCCAACTTCCATTACGGAATTGGCATTCTTTGAAGCAAACCTGCAGGCCTTTGATGTTCACACTTCACATGTTGACAATTTTGACACTTCGCCACAAACTCCGCTATGTATTTCTTCATGCCCGGCCACCAATAAATTCGCTTCAGATATCTATACATCTTGGTCACACCCGGATGAATAGAATATCGCGAACTATGAGACTCTGCCAACAATTTCTCAATCAAGTCATTTACTCTAGGAACACATATTCTCCCTTTAAAATTGAGCACACCATCCGCATCGATAGTGGTCTCTTGTTCCTTACCAATCGCGGTCTTCTTTCTAAGCTCCTCCAAAATGCTCATCCTCAAATTGTTTGGCCTTGATCTCCTCAATGAATGTAGCCCTTACTTCAATACTAGCTAACACCCCACCTCTTTCTGAGATGCCCAATTGCATGAACTTAGATTCTAAAAGGTTTGAATTTCCTTAGCTAAAGGTCGCTTGGATACACTCAAGCAAGCTAAACTACCCATACTCACCACTTTTCGACTCAAGGTGTCTACTACTACATTAGTCTTACCCGGATGGTATTGAATGGTCACATCGTAATCTTTAAGTAACTCCATCCACCTTCGTTGTCTCAAATTTAGATCATTTGGAGTGAACACATGCTGCAAACTACGATGATCGGTAAACACTTCACACTTAATACCATAGAAGTAATGCCGCCATATCTTAAGAACAAACACTACCGTTGCCAACTCTAAATCATGTGTTGGATAATTCTTCTCATGCACCTTCAATTGACGCGAGGCATAAGCTGTAACATTCTTATCCTGCATCAACAGAACACCCAAACCAGAATGCGAAGCATCACAATAAACAATAAAATCTTTACCTTCCACCGGTAATGCTAGAATAGGGGCGGTGGTCAAGAGAGTCTTGAGTTTTTGGAAGCTCTCCTCACATTTTTTAGTCCATTCAAATGGTATTTCCTTTTTGGTCAAATTAGTCAAGTGAGTGGCAATAGAAGCATAATTCATCACAAACCGACGATAATAGCTAGAGAGCCCTACAAAACTCCTAACTTCCGTCACAGAGCTAGGCCGAACCCAATTCTTAACCGCCTCAATCTTTTGAGGATCTACCATTATCCCTTCTTTTGAAACTACATGTCCCTAGAATGCAACAGAAGTCAACCAAAATTCTCACTTAGAAAATTTAGCATACAATATTTGTTTCCAAAGAACACCCAAAATAATACGAAGATGGTCGGCATGCTCTTCCTCACTTTTCGAATAGACCAAAATATCATCAATAAAGGCTATGACGAAAGAATCAAGAAACGGATTGAATACCCCATTTATTAAACTCATTAAAGTTGCAGGCTCATTGGTCAAACAAAAAGACATAACCAAAAACTCATAGTGCCCATGTGAGTTCTAAACGCCGTCTTGGGCACATCCTCAGGCCTAATTTTCAATTGATGGTAACCGAATGTTAGATCAATCTTAGAGAAAACTATTGCACCTTGCAATTGGTCAAACAGATCATCTATTCGAGGCAAATGGTACTTGTTTCGAATAGTGACCCTATTCAATTGCCGGTAATCTATACACATGCTCATACTACCAGCTTTTTTCTTAACAAACAAAACTGGAGCACCCCATGGAGAAGCACTAGGGAGAATAAATCCCTTATCAAGAAGCTCTTGGATTTGAGCCTTAAGCTCTCTTAATTCTGCCGGAGCCATGGGATATGGAGGGATAGAAATGGGGCGCGTACCAGGCTCTAAATCTATGCAAAAATCTATATCTCTATCTGGAGGCATGCCAGGCAAATCATTAGGAAACACTTCACTAAATTCCGACACCACAGGAATAGACTTAATAGATGGAGCCTCAATCTCAACATCCCTAATATGAGCCAAATAAGCCAAACAACCCTGCTCTACCAGTTTACTAGCCTGAATGGAGGATATAATCTTAGCTTTCTTAGACTTGTACACCCCTTCCCACTCTAATTTTTCCCTACCCAGAATTTCTTGAGTTACAGACTTAGTATTACAATTAAGCACATCATAATAGAGGGACAACCAAGTCATGCCTAAGATTATGTCAAAGTCAATCGTATCCAAAATCACTAAATCAGCCCAAGTCTGAAATCCCTAAAACAAAATAGGACAAGCACGATAGACATGGGTAACTATGATTGACTCTCCAACTGGGATAGAAGCACGAATAGGGGCATCACGAATATCACAAATCATATCAAAATATGAGGCAAATCTCATGGATACATATGGATAAGTAGAACCCGAATCAAACAACACATTAGTCATCTGGTCACAGACAAGAATAGTACCTGTGATCACCGTGTCAGACGCCTCCGCCTCATTCTCGCCCGAAAAAGCATAACATTGAGCCCTATCATCATGACGAGCCACTTCCATGCCTGGTTGCACGTTACCCCTACCTCCATTACCATTACCATTTCCTCTACCTCCACGACCTAGCTGATTACCTCTTTGCCCACCTTGTGGTCGTCCTCTACCATTATTACCATTTCCCATGGGTAACACAACTCCAGAAGGCTGCTGCGTGGCATCGAATATGCATGGGTGGGGATAATCTCTCCTCATATGCCCAGGTTCTCCATAGTTGTAGCAAGTACAATCAAAAGATGGCCTGCCTCCCGTCGAAGGCGAGACTCCCTGGTTATCCTGAAAATTATAAGATGGAGTTCCCGAGTAGTTACCTGTAGAGGCGGGCATAACGGACTGAATTGGCTATGCTGCCAGTGTTGGCCTCCCCGAACCT
The DNA here is from genome assembly GCA_029582605.1 of Solanum gracilifrons. Taxonomy (NCBI): domain Eukaryota; kingdom Viridiplantae; phylum Streptophyta; class Magnoliopsida; order Solanales; family Solanaceae; genus Solanum; species Solanum gracilifrons. The sequence continues at coordinate 16,590 of JAJOOH010001472.1, forward strand.
CTAGAGTAAGAACCTTGTTGCCTGAATTCTTGGCTCTCTTTGCCATTGCCTTAGCCTGACCGTCTCGCCTTACCACCTCCACTTTCTTAACATAATATGTCACCTCATTAAAACTCCTCCCTGCAGAAGTCACATGAATAGATAATACTTGCAACGTAAAATTCAATCCTCTAATAAATAACCACATCCTCTCCTCCTAAATAGTCACTAATTGAGTAGCATTTCTAGATAAAGCATTGAACTTGGCCTCATAAATATCCACAACCATACCACCTTGTTCCAAAGCCATAAATTCATCTTTCTTACGATCTCGCAAAGTTCTAGTCACATACTTTTCTAGAAACAGAGCATGAAACTGGGTCCAAGTAAGTGGACGTAAAGTAGAAGATCTGCATTCCATATAATCTCTCCACCACTTCTTGGCCTCACCTTGAAGTTGGAAAGACACAAACTCAACCCCATGTTGATTAAGAATACCCAATTTATGCAACCTCTCATAGCAGTCTAAGATAAACTTATAAGCATCTTAAGTCTCAGAACCCAGAAACACAGGAGGTTTAAGCTTCAGAAACTTAGTCAACATGTCATGCTCATTACCAGTCATATCAAAACCAACAAGGGCCGAAAGAAAGCATCAATATCTACGTTTCCACCCACCTTGGGAGTAGTGATAGCAATATGGGGATTAGCAGGAGCTTGAGTCACCTGAAAATATGGAAGCACTCCAAGACCAGCCAACCCTTTCAAAAATGACATGATATGTTGAGCTAACACCGAATCGATGGGAGGAATACCTGTAGTCTCAGCATGCACCTCTTTTTCTTGCCCAACCTTCTCAACATTTTCATCCTCAACCTCAACCTCTTCTTCTATTTCCTCATGGTGTACGGGAGGCACCTCATTTTGCGGAGCAATCCCGACCAGTACCTCATCTCTAGCAGGTGCACTCTTCCATGGCCTCTACTCCTAGCTCTTCCTCTACCCCTACCTTGATCGCGACCTCTCGCTGCAGATTCCTCAGCTGGAGCATTGACGGGAGCTACGGGCCTGACGTCGTTATACCTAGTATTAACATCTGCGGACAGAAGAGTGAAAGAGGTTAGATACCAATTGGAATCAAGTTATAGCACGAAACGAGACAAGAAAAGAATAGAGAGTTTTTCTAAAGTCCTATAGCCTCTCCAAGAAAAGTAAAGGTGTCCCCGTACCATTTTGCGAAACTCTATTAGACTCGTTTCGGTACATCGAGATCACCAAACCTAAGATCTGATACCAACTTTGTCACAACCCAGACCGTCGTGATTGGCACCCACACTAACACTCCGGTGGGAGAACCGCTAATATACCTCAAACCAAGAAACTAAAGCAATAACTAAGGCATTTAAGTCAACTACTAAGGAAAGAAAATAGAGTTCCCATAAAATCTAACAAAAGTCTAACAATAATAAACTAATAATGCGGAAGAATAACCTAGAACCTGAAAGTCAATATACCAAAACATCTAACAAGGAACCAAGTCTAAACAAGAAGGGATACAACCCCAAACTAATGTACTAATGATCTAACTAAAACCATTGTCTAAGTTCGGAAATGGTGGACATAGATGAAAGAGAATCCCATGGGAGTCCGGAAGAATTGGCTCACCCTTGAATTCGAAGCGACGATCACTGATCTCCTAAGCGAGGTCTGTCAATAGCCGCTTGAAGATGCCCTCTACTAAACAAAAATAAGAGCAAGTGCAGTATCAGTACATAAGCACAGTGTACTGGTAGGATCACGCGGCTATCCCACTAGTGCAACATAACCAAGTCAAAACAACAATATAATCACATGCATATATATATATATATATATATATATTCAACATTTATGAACAATGATCAGTTTCACATTTTATAGCACATCATTGGTCCTCTCATGGAACTCAAACCCAAACAGTTAGCATATCGGAATGTGGTACCTGATCCCATAATTATGCCGGAACGTGGGAACCGATCCTATTTTTTTATGCCGGAACATGGCAACCGATCCAAGTTAGTTATGCCTGAACGTAGCAACCGATCCATTCAACACACCACAATCACAAACACAAGTATGTCCTCAAGATCATACATTTAAGTCATGATTTCATGGCAATGATAATTCATCTATCTCATTTACAACAAGTGTGATCAACATTGCAACATTCATACATACACAAGTATCATAATAAAGCAAGAACAAACATACATCACACAATCATAGAATCACAGTCATCACCTACCTCGAAACAAGCTTGAAACCCTAAGAAACTTGATCCTTCCCTTTCCAGATTTGTTCCGCTTGTTCTTGGTCTACAAACAATCAATATAATATGGGAATCAATAAACAATCACTAACTACCAGAATTACTAACAATTCTATGAACCCTAGATCAAACCCATGATCTCAATTATCTAAATTGGGGTTGTTTCCACCATAGAATTTATAACAAAACCCTCCTCCATCAATATTCACCCATTCTATTACGTTCTACGGACCAAAAAATGGATTCGGGGAGTGAAAAACTTACCTTTAGCCTTAAGAATGGTGAAAAATGAGTAGGAGTCGCCTAGGGTTCGTTCCGTAGCTCTAAAGTCAAAAATGGCATGATAAGATCATTTAGGGGTTTATTAACAACCTTAAGTTGCGTCAAGCCCATCACAACGACCCTTACCCCACTGCAGTAGCCCTGTTAGGGCGGTACAAATCCCGCCAGGGCAGCTTGCACGGAACCAGTGAGCTATTTAATTAATTCCAAGGCCCCCATTTCACAACACACCTCTAATCAATGGCTCTCAGAAATTACCCTTTATGCTACGATCGATTTCGGGAGTTCTACTCACCTGAATTCAATTCTGTAAAGTCATACGATTTCTTTAACAAGTTATCTAACTATTCATGTAATTAAAGTCATAATTAACTCAACCGATTGTTACCAGATTTCCCTATACCTTAAAGACTCTGATTTCGTCCAAATGTTGAATAGGTTGGGAATATCAAGATACTACGAAAAAGTTTTTCGGTCCCACATTTTCCCCTGTTAGCTTCTCGATAACGAAGGAACCAGGTCATTACACTTTGGAAGTACAGATTATCTGCGATTTGGTCCTGTCTGATGTGCAAATCAGATTGCAACCTTGGCACTACCTCTACTTGTAAACCTATACTCAGATTCTTTCTTTTTCTTTTCTTTTTAATTGTATCACTCAAGTGTTTATAAAGCTTTATGAAAGATAAAAGAAGGATGTACTATAAGCTCAAGTGAAGTTGTGTACTTCAAACTAAAGTCTATGGGTAGTTTATATATGCATACACCCGTGCTCTTGTAAGGAAAACCCAAGGGGTATTTATCTCAATCAAGGATAATTGGAAGATTTCTTGATTGAGCAGATTTGCTGATCCATGTCCATATTAGATATGTGCATGGTAAATCACTTTTCTATCCTTCTTGGCTTTGCTGGCTTGATTCTTTTCTTGTCTGGTCAGCAGATCTCTAATCTTTGGCTTGATTCACGACTCTTCCTTTTCTTGATAACTTGATTCATTTTGAGGCATTGATTTGCTAATATCTTGATTTCATATTTTTAATCAGGGTATGCTGGATTTGGATCATCTGTATAGTGATTCTGATTCCTTAGATTAGATTGAGGCTTTCCTTTCTATCAATTTACTAGTTTTTCGATACGTGCATTGCACATGATTACCAACTCAAAAAATATATGTTATAGTCAATAATATTACTTATTTAAGTGAAGATTTGAATAATAAACTTTTCACAAAATAATGTTGCAGATTATTTTGTGAATGTTCAATGTGGATCATGATATATATCTATTATTCACGCAAATCTATGAAGATGATCAATGAAAATTTTTGTTAGTTAAATGCAATAATGCATATATTTATTTTAATTTGATGTGGTTCCATCCTATAATTAGTCATATCTCAGTAATATTACCTTATAGATGATATTTGTTGTGTATTTTTCTTGTCATCTAACCAGATGTGCTTTGCACGTGTATTCCACGTTAAATTGTTTAGATGTCATATGAACATGTGAAGAGAACAACTACATTTTATGTTTTAGAACTAATCTTTGTATATTGATTTTTATTTTGTAAGTTATAACACAATTAATAACGTTCTTGTTGTTAGCTCTCATATTTGACTTCTCGATTGGCTGTATACCTAAATCAAAGATAGTTATTTGATTGTCCATAGTTAACTGAGAAAGGTTTCCTTCTTTTTACCCAAAAAAACTAAAAATTAAAATTAAAAAATATATCATATCTATTAAATCATATATATATATATATTCATATGTTTATCTTACACCCAAAAAATATGTAGTTCATATACTTGTTAACGATTTTCAATTTATTCAATCAAGCATGATTCATCCGAGGAAAAATAACAACATCGTGTTATCACTTATATAGGAGCGGTGTAATAATATGAAAACTTATTGTCAAAAGTTAATGAAAGAAATGATGAAAGATAGAAATAATTAATGTTATAACTATGAAAATTCATAATATTATAACTAAAGAATGTTAAAGAGTGAATAATGTTTGCAATAATTAGTAATAACGAAGAGAATTTATAATGTTAAAAGTAAAGGATTAATGTGAAATAGATGTATTTCTAATTAAATTTATACTTACATAAATAAATAGGACTTTTAATTAATGTTACTATGTTTTCTTATAGTTGTTAAATTTTAATTTAGTGTAGGGTCAAAATGAAAATGTTTATTCCATATTAAAGAATATAAATTTATTTTGTATTGATAAGTTTTTAAATGATTCATATATATTCACATATTTTCACTCTTGAGAAATTTAATAATTTTGGAAAAAGATATTCAGAAGTATATATTTACATCATAAGAAAAATCACAACTCTTTGAAAAAAGTTACAACTTATCGGAAAAGTCACAACTGATTAACAAAGTGACCTTTCCTGGTAGTCACAACCCTTTGGAAATGTCACAACATATTGAAAAAGTCACAACTCTTTAGAAAAGTCATATCTCATCGAAAAATCACAACCCTTTGAAAAAAGTCACAACTTATCTGAAAAGTCACAACTCATCGAAAAAGTCACAACCTAAGTTAGGGATATGATAGTAATTTAACATTCAAGATAGGAGTTCATTCTTTTAAGGTAATATAGATACAGATATAGATGTAATGATCAATCATATATTTCTTTAAATCTTGATGTTGTTGATACGCTCAAATTACACCTCCCTAAAGAAGCATAAGTGAGCGTTATCAAGCAAAGAACCCAACTGGTAGGTTGGGGTCGATCCCACGAGGAAAATGGTTTAAACTTTAATTTAACGAACAATTATATTCGATTAGTCAAATTACTTTCAGAAACAAGTAATAAAAGGGGGGGGGGGGGGTTTGTGAAACAAATTGTAAGAATTTAATAAGTAATCAGTAATCAAAACTGAATTTTGGTTGTTATCAAGATGAGAGAAATAACTAGGGTATACGTGTCCCCCACAAGCTCATAACGCAGTAATCCTAGTAATAGCAATCCTTTACTAATGTACTACATGCAAAGTGATAAGTTAGGTATCTCTAAATCCTTGGTCCGGCATCTAGAGAATTTCACCCCGCACCTTGGTCTAGCTACGTGTGCATAATTTACTAACCCTTACTTTTACCTCATATTAGACATCATAGTCGATGTTTGGCTTAGTTATTACTTCGCACCAATCGACAGTAGCCTATTAGATAGTATCACACTAAATCTATGTTGATAATTCTTTTCTTATTGATTACCTCCTTGGTCCGGCAAGTAGCAACAAGGCGAGTTCTAACGCGTGCACTCGTTAAAAAGACTTCTAAACGAAAGAATTATCAATGCATGCACAACACTATTCAAGAATTGCTTATTTACTAGTCATACTTTGTTAATCGCTCATTGTTCCCACAACCCTAGTTGTGGAGTTTAGTTACCCATAATCATATGAACACAATTCATTATTTTAGATGAAAGAATTATGAACTTACGTTAGAAGAATAATAAATCCAGAAATTCAACTTGAATTGCAACACCTAAATCTTTAAAACAAACTTAAGAAATCAATAATTGCTAGGTTTGCAAGAATAATCTCCCAAGTCACAAAATAGAACTAAAGTAATAATGTCTAACCCCCCAAAAACGAGGTTTGCATGCCCTATTTATAGAAAACAAGTCCTAAATTAAAAGGGAAACAAAATAAGGAAAGTTTGTTGCAGTCATACGTCTTCATTCCACGAGACTGACTCACGGACCGTCAATGGATCTACGGTCCATAAGTCCCTTCCGTCAGCTAGGACTTAGAAAATATTTCAGCTTCCAAAAATCAGCTTCTCTGAACCAAACGACAGAACTGCAGTACGAACCGTAGATCGATCTACGGTCCGTCAATCCCTTTCCGCAGCTCCACACTTAGAATCTTCAAAAATCAGGTACTGGAACCCTCGCAGTATCGTAGCTCCACACTTATATCTCCGCAGTGTTATATAGAATTTTATATAAAAACAATTTCCTTTTGTAACTCTTTTGTATGTGACGAATGCTTTGTGTAGTTCTGGTATTCCACTAACTTCTTCTCCGTCGTATGTGTATACGGTATTTAACAGTCTAAAGTTGTAACATGTTCTTACCAAATTAGTGTTAGTTTTTGGCCGTGCAATTAACTTGTTATATCCTTGTAACTTTTTTGTCAAATAATCATGGTTTGGTTCTTTTGTAGTTGATCTGGCATTGCGGTTTAAAAAAGTTTGGATTTTGTGTATATTTTCAATATAGGTTCTTGTGATGTAGTTATATGTCTTTTTCTCATTTTGGTTCTTCAGACTATCTCCGTATGTAGATGTTTGTTGTTCTATGGACATATGTCTAGGTGTCCTGTGGGTAAATGATTTTTCGAATAGCTGCTTTAAGTTCGCATTTTTATGTTGTTTATCGCTAACTCGTTTGCTTGTACCTGCAGCTATATTTAAACAAACATTATGGGTTTTAAGGTGTTTCCCAACGTCACCTCTTAGCTCTGGATTTTTAACGTCTTCCGATCGATTTAGCTCCGCATTTTTACAGTCGTGCTGCTGACTTATATTAGCTTTAGACTATCTTCATTAGTTTTTAGCTTTTGTATCTCATCATCCATACTGTCCACTTTTTTACAAAGTGTAGTAATGGCTTTGAGTATCTCTTCAATTGTATTTTCGTTTTCAGTCTAAGTAGCTTTGTCTTGATAAGTAATCTGCAATAACATTTTTATCAGTTTTTATTACTTCTATAGTGAAAGTGAAATTTAGTATATTTAATACCAATTTCTTTATCTCTTTTGTATTTACTGAATCTTGTATCTTTCTCGTTAACCACCATTTTACTTGTGTGTTATCTGTCCTTATAATAAATTTGCTATATACAATATATGGTTCAAATGATAGTAAACATTTATACACTGAATATAATTCTTTTTTATTTATTTCCCATTTTATATCCGTATTAGTAAATGTTTTTGAGTAATATCTACAATGATGTTCTATTTTTTCTTCATCATATCTGTATTTTAAGACTCATCCATAACTTTTTTCACTGGCGTCTGATTCGATTATATAAGTAAATTTTTTGTTTTCATCCGGAAAATATAGTTTAGGTAGGTTCTTACATAATAGTTTTATATTTTTTATTTGCGTTTGGTCTTTTTTATCAAACTTGTATTCTATGTCTTTCTTTAATTTTTGTTGTAATGGTTTTAGATTCTCTGCTAATTTTGGTATGTATTCTCTTACTTGGTTTACTAGTCCTAAAAATGATTGTAATTTCTTTTTTGTATCTAGTTGTTCATTTGAGTTGATTATTTTTTGTACTATGTGTGTTTGCATTTTTATTCCATTTTTATCTATTTGTAGTTCTAAAAATTCTATTTGCTTTTTCATTATGTCTGCTTTCTTTTTACTTAGACTTGTGCCTGAATATTCTATAATATGTATAAATTTTTCTAATAATATCCCTTTGCTTCTTGCTTATTCATGCTATCTGAAATATCTGATTGGATTTCAGATTGTTGCTCCATTTATCTAAATACTAATTTTTTGTAGTGAGTTTTTTGAAAAGAGTGTTTTATATATTAGGCTTTGCCTTAGCTCCCTTGAGTTTGAATATATCATAAGTTGGTCTCGTGAATAATAACTCCATATTGCATTCCCATTTAGATAATTATTTGCTAGGTCTTGGATAATTGTTGACATACCAATTATTCTCTTATTAGCATAGAAACATGGTATCTCAATTTCTTGTATCTCCGGTTGTTGTCCGATATCTTCTGGAATTATCATATCTCTGGTTAATCCTATTTTTACAACTTGTATTATTGGTTTTATTTCATCGTATAGTATCTCTGCCGGGGCCGCATAAAACTTTACATAAAATAGATTGCCTTTTGTTACTCTTTTATAGGTTATGAATGCTCTGTGTCTCTCTGGTATACCACTTAGTTCTTCTTCATCGTATGTATAAACTGTACTTAATAATCCATAGTTGTAACAGGTTTTGACTAAATTTTCTTTAGTTTTTGGTTGAGCTATCAACTTATTATACCCTTGTAATTTTTGGGTTATATAATCTTGGGTTGGTTCTTTAGTGGTGTCAGATCTGGGATTAAGATTTAAATATGTTTGGATTTTGTGTATATTCCTAATATAGGTTTGTGTGATATGGTTATAAATATTTTTGTCTTTGTTTAGGTTTTCTGCATAAGTTGAGGTTTGTGGTGATATAATCAATGGGTCTTTTGGTATTTTTGGTGTAAATGTTTTTTCAAACATTTTGTTTAGATTAGTGCTCGTATATTGTTTTCTAACTGTTTTGCTTGTACCTGCAGCTGCATTGAAACAACCATTATGGGTTTTTTGGAGTATCCCAACGTCTCCTTCTAGCTCTGGATGTTTAGTTTCTTCCGATCGACATATCTCTGCATGTTTATAGTCATGCGACTGACTTATAGCTTTAGACTTTAGTTTTT